>JAQIWU010000029.1:0-50251 GCA_034696445.1 Isotomiella minor
AAATTGTGTGAATGCGTCGTTTCATTTTTTTGTATCATTCATTATGCACATTTTTTCGTTGATAGGGTTTGTCGTATTTCTTTGCTTGTCCGTTAAAGTTTCCTTCGTTTTAATTTCTAATTTAACTACCTTATTGAAAATTATTAATAAGTTGACAAATTTTACTTTTAATCCAGTTTCATTTACTGTTATCAGTACATTTGCATTACTCGTCTTCCACTTTACATGCACTCCATGCACAAAGTCCTAAATTATCAACATAATTTTTAAATTATTCGGATATAAGCTATCTACTTTTAGTTACCTTTTGCTCGTTACTGATTATATGATATGGTTGAATGTTTAAAATTGAGTGATTGGACATTATTAAATATTTATTCCTGTACAATTTACATTTCCTCTTACAGCAACATCAGGGATTCGTGATTAAATAATCCTGACTACGGATTAGGAGTTTGGATTGGGATTAATTTATCCAAATTCCAATCCCACAGTAGAAAATGTAGACTTAATTCAACTCCAAATTCTAATTCACAACTTTCAGGCAGTTAATTCAATCCCTAATCCCAATCCACAATAATGCATACTCCCAGTAATATAGTCTTCATGAAAAATTCCAAGAATTACTGAATTTTCTATTTTTATGTTCTCCCCTTTTCAAAGAGTACATATAAATGTTTTTTCCCTCGATGCTGAAAGAAGCGTTGTATATGTATTCTTGTCACCTTTTAAGTAAACATGCTGAAAAAGGTCATATTCAGCTCATCTTCAAAGGAAAAATAGGTTACAATAAATACAACTCAGGTGAAAAAATCCTACTCCTAATTCAATCCACCTCATCGGACTAAATTTAATCCTCTTCTCAATTTCAATCCACTAAACTGTTTAATCACAATCCGGGATTTTAGTCCCAGAAATAGTTACACTGAGATTTATTCCTTTAATTCAATCCAACTCTGAATTATTTTTAATCCCAATCATTAATCCAAATCCCAAAAAGGCTTAATCACGAATCCCTGAGCAACATCAAATCATTACGAATTTTACTCTTTGGCATATTATTGCTCTGCTATAAATATAAAATATTAGAACTGGCTACACAGTAGTAATAACCAATTTACCAATCAAACTAAGTGGTTCGTATTTGTCATTTCGCCAAAAAAGAAAGCATGTTGGAATGAATGAACGTTCGCTTGTTTTAACCGAATTGAAATACACATGCAATACCACAACACAAGCAACAGGTTGATGTGACAGGTGATGTTGTTGGTTTCCAGCGGAGCTGCTATGGAAGACGACGCAACTGGATTCACTTTTTTCCATTTTGCATGCCATTTTCTGCCCTGTGGTAAAAACATCAATGATTTTATAATTTTTGCAGCTTCTGTCGTTGTATTATATTTTTTAATTCATTTGAATAAGCTACCAAATGGAATTCGCTTCAGATATGAAGTAAATGCAATGCTCACGCCTTACTGCCATCGAATTATGGAAGTTCGCGTTGAAAATGTGACGTTTTTTGGTTTTATTTAAACACTGAGTCAGTTGTTCCTGGTTCTGTTTCAGCGTGTTGACGCATATCCAAAACGACGAGAGTAGTGACAAACATTGGAGCAGCAGTTGTGTCTCTCAGGTCGACAACTACTTATTTTGCATATGTCCAACATGATCCCTATGCAAGGACGGAAGTAGTTATGCAACCATTTTTCGTCAACTTCTTTGCGTTTTATTGTTGTTGTGTTGTGTGTTACGTGGTTGAAAGCCCAGACATTGAAAGTCTAAACCTTCATGCTGACGAGGCACCAATTGGACCTATTGCAGTCTCCCCACTGGTTGAGAACCCCGTTTTAATGTGACGCGTTTCATTGTTCCCCAGTGTTCTTTTTCCTCAGGATTATAGGAGTCGGTTGTTCCGTAGAAGATGTTTCAGTAGTGACAACGGATTGGAATTTAGAGATACCCTCCAATTCTTCCAAGCCTCGTACCCTTCTCAAACTGTTTGTCATGAAAACCTGAAATGTGTGTTTTGTAAAAGGCATTACCCACCTCTATCAGGGATGCCAATCTTGCGGTACCGTTCACATTGACTCCACCTTGTTGAAGGTCCCGGAAATCTTCCTATGCTATTCCGATTGCTAGATAAAAATAACAAATTATAAAAAAGTGCTTGAACATGTTGTTCATGAGAAGACTGCCCGTGTTGAATACAATGAATGATGTTGAATGAATACAAAGAAGAATCATCTGTTTAAAAAAATCGACCTTTTAAAGAGAAGTGCGGCACAGTGGCACAAAATTATAGCATATCAACTGTCATCAAAAGTTCATATTTCCCGTTCATTCCACTCTATAAAACCTAACTATTGCAATCATCTTGAACTATGGTTAAGCCTGTTTTAGCAGCAGTTTTGTAATCAACTTTAGGACTACAATCAAATTCAGCTGTAAGTCACAAGTGGTTCAGACTTAATGTCGTAGATGGTAATTCGTACATATGTTTCAATTAAACCATTTTTCAATGCAATTGATACCCATGATAGTTGATATTACGTCAGTCACAAGAAAGTTATATATTGACGTGGTCCTATTACAGTGCTCCTTCTGTCGATTCCATGTTTTTTCATGCTTTGCTGTTTGCTTCTTTAGACATAGGGCGTCTCCATCTCTCGACGAATACAGACATCCCATCCATGTAAAATATCGAGTAGATACAACCATACATTATACCATGCGTAACGTTTGAGATCCCAATAAAAGTCCTGTTCAGTTTGCTTTGTGTGAAACTAATGATGTAATGCAGCCTTTGCTTTGAGTATTTCAAAACTATCAAGTAATTTTAATTTATTACACCCCCATCGTACAAATCGGTTAAGGAAGTATGTGGTACGACGTAAGTGGGAGCATGATGTCTCATAGTCTAGCGGTGGACACATGTCAAATGCCCACCAAGACACGCCCTAACCCGTTGGTTAGCGTTTTGAGAAACTTATTAGATAAGTGTAACATACGTGTATGTAATATACCGTAACCGAATGGCATATTATGTCATTCGGTTATACTGTAGTAAAGCTATATATAGGTGTTCAATAAGAATAAATTACGTCAATACTTATCAGCACGAGCTATAATAAAACTACCCAAAACGGGTTTCACATTCGTCATTCTCGTTCGCTTATGACATAATCCACAAGTTTCAAGTCAGGTTCAGCTTATGATCAAGTTCTACTTATTTTGCTCATGACGTCAAGGAAGGTAAAGTTCAAAGTGGGATTTTCTTTGTATACACGTTTTGCATAATCCTTACGACCCCAAGCTTTGTTTTTGAATGAAAGTCCAAACGGTATTTGTACTGATAAAAATTCATATCGGGAGCCCTTTTAATCCCAGAAAAGCGGTATAACGTGTGAGTGTTACTACATATCCATTCAGTCTCCTTCTCATTCTCAAAAACGCACAATGAATATCACATATTTTGTTTTGATTTGCGTATGTTTGACGGACTTCCAGGCATACTGCCTCACTCTCACTGCACAGTGTGCGGGGATGCGACTGCCAACAGCAAGAGGGGAAGTAGCCCTGTCCTACGACGATCTGGACACAGTTTACATCATCGGAGGAAGCTCAGGATCTCAGTCATACAGAGACATTCTGAAGTACACTTTTTCTGCGGACATTCTACGCTTTGTGGGACAGTTGCCGGAGGAAGTGACACTTCCTTTCGCTGGAAACGATGGTGAAGGGCATCACTACGTCATGGACGGAGAAAAGGGCATATACAGGTTCCAAGACGGTGTGGAACATATAGTGGACATGGTCGGAAGTCTTCCGCAGGGGGCGGATGTCTTGTACCTTAACTTACAGCAGAGGGCGCAGAAGGACATACTTTACATGGTCCCTTACGGAAAAACAACCAGACCCCGACTCTACGAGTTCAACATGACTCAATCAAGGGTGACAAGGGAAGTAGCAATGTATTCTTTGGAAGGCTATGATCAAGTTACCTTTGACGGAGCTGTGTACGTCGAGGAGGGCAACTATATCTTTGTATTTGCCAAATTTGAGGACACTTCAAATGGAGGAGTTCCATCGCGTCATGACGTTGCGCTCAAATATCTTATAGACAAGGACAAAATTGAGTTTGTGCAACTCCCGTCCTTTGAAGAATGGCAGGCCACCGTACACCCATTTTACGAAAATGACAATGCATACCTGTTCGGGTCATACGGGAGTACATTGGGGATACATCGTGTTGACATCAACCGACAAACCACGGAATATGTGGAGATTATTGGAATCATACAAGAGGCTCAATTCCTCCTGACAACGACACTTTACGTCCCTGCTCTTAAAAGATTGTACATTTTTGGAGGTTTTACAAATGATGGAGCGAAGCATGAGATTTGGTACGTGGATGTCAGCCCCTTAACCGAAACCCCAACCACAACAACCACCACAACGATTCCCACGTCTACGATCAAACCCTGTGGCCATGTGGAAGGGAGTTGTCCTCCATTCGTGGATGGGAATTACGGGGATCCAAAAGACTGCTCTGGGTTTGTCGCATGTGTGGCTGGGCGACCCTACTGTCATAATTGTCCTTCGGGGCTACATTATCACATCGAGAATGACCAGTGCGACTTTCCTCACAATGTTGATTGTGGATCAAGACCCATTCCATAGGAAAATGACGTTTTGCAGGAGGGGAATACGTTTACTCAATTAAATTACTGTTTCAACAATTTTTATAAATAAAAATAATGAGGTGTTTTTATAGTCAACAAAAGGAAAAATTGGGAATTAGAATGAATTCATCTCCTTGGTTTGGAGCCATAAAATTAATAACACACCATATTAATAATACCATTTAAATCAAGTGATGATAAGAGGAAAAGTTTTAAACTTAGAAATGTCACTTTTGTAATTGACGTGTTTTTGGGGTGAGTAAAACGACCTAAAACGCAAAAGCACTTAAGTATTATAGGTGTCCTATAAAGGACTTGATGAATCTACATTTACTGTATTCTATATTTAGTTTAACGGGGTTATATTATATTGAAATCTCTCGTATAGTAAGAGAGAAATCGAACTTTTCCACATGTGTGTCACCGAATCAAAAAATGCTTTTGTAGGTTCAAAAATAATTCCTATAAAAGCATGCCCTACATACGGACACGGCTGATCATTTCCGATGTTTTTTTCGTGACGTGCCCAAAATTCTAATCCCACAATTAAATGGGTCCTCTCTCAATTGTTTTGAGCCTATTTGTCCTCCTACATGCGACTCTAACTCCATAAGTCGTAAAACGTCTAGCTTTTTAGTCGAGTTTTTAAATCTTATATATTATCTCAGGATGCTTGGGGACGAACTTGGGCAGGTAAATATACAGGGGCCCGCGGAAACATTGTATAAAAAAATATTTGTCGCCATAGGGAAAATTATCTTTCCCTATGAATGTTTTCAAAAAGAAAAATCTATGCCTGACAGCTAAAGTTGAAACAACCAACTTTTAGTAGAAACGGCAAAATGTAGTGATGCCTCTACCTGGAAAGTGGTATGGAAGAGGCAACTCCATATACCTAGAACGTCATTAATGTTTTTTTCAGGTACAAGGTCAAGATTGTGTTCGAATAATAGAAACAAAGACGAACAAGTGTCTGCATGAACAGAACGAAAGACTCTTCGTCGACCCCTGCGATCCTTCAGGATCGTCTTGTGATCGAGGGCAATGATGGTTTATCATGGATGGAGAGAATGAGGGAAACATTGTAAGATTTCAAATCCCGAACCAATAAAATAATATTATTGGCGAATGTGGTTGTATGTCTGATAACTAACAGCAATAGCAATCGCCGTGTGTGGGTATGATGATAAGAGTGATGAGCAATTACAATTTTTATACAATATGTTCCTTGGTAGGCAATCTCCTGTGAACGGGAATCAACTAATTTAGAGCAGTGCAATCTATCCAGAAAAATAAAATCAGATCTGCCATCCAAGTTTGTGTTTGGCAGTTTAACACACCGACTATCCCAATTGGGTTCCCAATCTTTCTTCCATGACATTGACTGATGCGTAGGATTATCCACTGATCCCAACAATCCATCATACACAAATCAGGTTCACCCCAAACACAATGCTTTGAAGGTCAGGTATCCATGAGCTTTACCTTTTGTGATTGACTTGTGTCAGTATTCTTTAACCTTTTCGAGTATACTGTACTCCGTCAAACATAATGGACCACACCGAGATTCTTACCCAGGATCAGGAAACATCCACCCCCATCAATAAAACATCCAATGAAGGAGAAAACGTGGAAAACACAATCCTCTACCTCCCAGTCACAAAGGATGGGGTCGCCTGGTTGGGAGACCTTTGGGACTGTCGCTCAACCGAAACCGTGGGACAACTCTACAAAAAATCCTTTGAGAAACACCACCTACGAGCTTCCCCCATTCAAAACCTTGTCTACGACTTGACCCGTTCCAAGAATGCAGAGGACTTCATCTCCTCCATGTTCATCTCCGTCTCCCTGGGCATTGAGGCAATGGGAGGGAAGGTCAAGTTCAAGGGCAAGGCTCGTTTTGACCGGGACGAGAGGCAGGAGTACCACAAAGAAAGAATTATTTGCAACTATGACCTGACCTCGTTTGAAGTCGCCCTGAGGCCAAATGCCCTCAACGACGAGGAAATTCTGGACGGGGCTTTGATGAGGGAGATAAGGACAGGGTCCACTCGAGCAACGCATTTTGTGGACGCACTTGTTCTTGGAGGCCAGGCCCAAGCCACGATTGAGTACTATAAGAATGTGGACTTTTCCAACTTTAACCTTTTCGGAGCTCTTGAAGGCACTCTTGAGATCGGGCCTGTGAAGGCGGAAGCAAAAGCGTCCTTTGAGCTTCTGGACAAGGAATACAAGGAGGAGTACTCCACCCACATCTCCATCCACGCCCAGCCCTCCATCCCCTCCGCCCCTGTGGATTGTGAGACCATGTTTAAAGCCATTGAGGGTTTGGACGATGTCATTCAAGCCGAGAACCACTTTCCCCAGCTGAACGACTATGACATATACGGTATCCCGTTGAGGTTTCGGTTGGTTCCTATTAATAGACTTGTGTCCCTTGAGGAGGAAGACGGGCCTCCTGCAGATGGGACCTATAAGGTCCTGGACCCTACCCTCTTGAGCGCCTACGCGAGCATGGTTTGTACCCTTGACGACTACAGTTTTGAGCCCTTCGTGAAACAGCTCCTTGCTCGAAGGGTGCCCAACCTAAATCCAATTCTCCAGGACCCCTACCACCCTTGGACACTTAAGGTGGGGGGTATGGCTTTTCTACTCAAAGTAAAAGCAGTAGCCTTGAAACGACAAGCCTTGGAACTTTTTGAGGACTACAAGTTTGGTGAAAGTACCTCAAACGAGCTGAAGGACCTTGTGGAAGTCACTTTTCCAACGCTGTTTCCAAGCGTTGAGGACCAGCTGCTCCAGCTAGAGGAGCAGGGACGTCGAGAGTTGATTGGATTCCGAGCTACTGATATCGACCATGTCGTAGATGACGCAGGGTTCCCAGCAGTATCATTTCTAACGAATGAAACTAGTCTGACTGAATGGTATGGAGAGGATAAGGTCACTAAAGTCCTCCTCTACACAAATTCAGATGCTCAAGACGCCCTTCTAGTTCAAGGGGTGAGCATTGGATCCATTTTCTTAAAACTGTTCCAAATCGCCCCACTCGTGAAGCCCAAAGGAGTAGAGGTGGGGATCGCCCTGCCTTCGATATCTTCAGAATTCTGCCTCCTCCTCAAGACGGATGGCCTGGAAACCAAGTATTCTAGTCATGAGGACATGGACTTTGTCATCGACCTCCTCCGGTGTATCACTCTGACGGGTCCACCAGCAGCCTTGGAAACTTTTGTGTACGTCATCTGCGAACTGTCCAGCATCGTGGGGACATCAACGCTTTTCAGCGATGTCCCAAGGCTCTTTAGGATCCTCAGATTGAACCTCCCAGGCAATGCCCACATTTTGGAGACTTACTGTGCCACCCTGGCCTTCCTGGAAGAGTCACAAGGTAGGAGTTGGAACATCCTTGTCCCTCTGGATGCTAAGCATCGCGTCCTGGACTCCATCAAAGCTTATAGGGAGCAGCGTTATTCCCCAACGCTACAAACCGTGGCCCATAATTGGGTCTTTGGCTGTCTTGAGATCTCCTCCCAGGAGTCTGCCCCTCTATTTTTCATCTTCCAAGGGTCGACCCTACGCTACATTTGCTACGACTTATGGGACTTTGCCCTGTTCTTAAGAAGCCTCGAGGACAATGAAGAAGCAGCGTCCCTAATTTCCTACGAGGAGGCCATGGTCAATCCTCTCTACAGTAATCAGTGGAATTATGCCGCTTATGCCATCCCCAGTTGGGTTAAAGACCACAGGGGTCACCTTTCCCAAGTCATTTCTCAGGACGACCCAGAGGTTCCCTTGATGAGAACCAGACTACCCAAGGCTTTAAGTATTCTAAGGGCCCTCAGCACGAGGGAGGACCTTCCCCTTTTGAACACCCTTTGCGACCTTGCCCTTAAAGAAATTCCTCTCCGGACTGAGCCTATCCTCCTCAACCGGCTGGGCTGGGAAGGTGGGAGGGTGAACCCTGCCAAAGTACAGGAGGCACTTTGGGACTCCCTCGTAACTGAGTTGTCCAACATGGCGAGAGAGAGCAGTCCCTTGATGACGGAGGTAATAGCGACCCTTGCGACACTCCGGGCAGTAAAGCCTCCTGAACCAGGAGAAGTAGAGGATCCGGAAGGTGAGATCGAGGATCCGGAAGGCCCCCTTATGATCCTGGATGATGAGGAGGAGGAAGATTCCGAAGGGGAAATTGAAGACCCGGACGAAGGGGACCTGGATGAAAACGAAAGGCTTCATCGGGTCATGAGTAAAATCTTGTATTTGTTCTTCTACAACAAGAGTCCAAAGGACAGTGAAGTACTGGCTCCTTTAAAGGCAAGAGTCGATCTCTACTCCCAAGATAACGAGCCAACGTGGGGAGGCAGGCAAACGAAGATCGTGGCTGCCTTTGAAGCATCCCTTGAGGACAATCCAGCTGTCAAGGAATTTTTCAACGTGGGCCAGCTGATTGCATTTGCGAGTCATAAAGCAGGATTGGATAAGGAAGAAAAGGGAGTAGTCCGACAAGAGTTCCTGGTGGGGTTGGCAAAAGCCTATGTGTCACACCCCCTGGCAGGGAACAAATACAAAGCCATTCGGGATCAGCTGTTGGAAATGGTGGATAAGGAACAGTACTACACGGTGCTTAGTAATTTAGATCAGCTGAGCGTTCACCCGAGTCTACAATTCCTGCACGGGGAACTTACGAAACAATCCTGGTTCCCTGAGTCAGACTTGGTAATCAACATACTTAACGGAATGCAGGGGTTCAACTTGGATCAGCTGAGAAATGTTTGGAGCAGCAGGAAATTTCTTTTCCTCCTCCGGTCTTGCTTGGAGAACGTTGCCGTGCTGGCTTCCATATACCAGCTGATTACTGCCCTACATGGCGGGGGTGGGGATGAAGATGAAGGATATGTCGGAGAAAGCGATGGATTCCTTCCAATCCCTGACTTCATTCCAGAAGACGTTGTGGAGAAGGTGAAGCCATTGTTGGAGCGAAAAATTCTTCCATCTCCCCCGTTCAGCTGGTTGCATTTGCAAATGGACACTCTCAGCTGGCTGGTTGAGGCTTTCAAGTCGTTCGTATCCAATGGTAGATTGCCACCGGAGTTTACTGTAGAATTCGGAGTAATGCTAGTAAGAAGTCCAACATTGGAAGCTGAATTAAATTCTGGAGGCATCCTGTACTATTGGGATCCTGACCTGAAGCTATTTGTACACACTTGGACTCTCGACACCGTAAGAGCGGCTTTGAACATGCTGACGGAGGAAACAAAAGCTTTGAGCGCTTCTTCAACCAGCTACGCTTTGTCAAACTCCCAACTGAAGCCTAGCTCAGAAGGCGCAGAAGTGATTCTGAACGAGGAATGGCGACCGTTCGTGGAAACTGGGACCATGGACCAGTTGACTACATCCAATTTCTTTGAGATGACGAAGGAATCCGAGACGTCAAGACCTTCCCATCTCGCGTACGAGACAAAGGCCAAAATGTCATCACACCTCTTTCCCTTCTGGGTGACAAAGATGAAGCAGGGGACCTTTACTCTGGTCAAGCCGGAGGAGTCCCAAGGGTGCCTTACATTTGGGATCCCATTCATTTCCACGGAAGGGGTACTCACCCTCCTGATCAACTTAAGTGAAGACAATGTCATACATCGCCTTCTCCAGAGGCTGGCAGATGAAGGGGCCCTCCCACTCCCTCTTGTGGTTGCAGATGCAAGGGATGGAAATCAAGGGCTGTACGTGAACTTAGTTGAGGTCCTTAAAAAGATGTTTCTTCCAAACGTGTATCAGGATTCTTTCCTGTTCGGGGTGCCTTACAGGTTTCTACTAACGCTTCGTGTTGGGACCACATTTCCCAACATTGGGCGGTCTTCGGTCCTGAATTCACTCCTGACAGGTCCCTCATTCGCCTCTCTGTCCAACGACGTCCACAAGGGAGGAAAGTCCTTGGGCCGAAATGGGTACCTGGAGATTCTCCCCTTAGCCGAGTCCACTTGTGACTCCCTCATTCTCTGGCCGCGACTGGAGGATTTCCGTGGTCAGATAATTCTAGGGACTTGGCACGGGGACGCACTGGACGATCTAGGAGGAGAATATTTGAGAAACACAGTCAATTCAATGGTCTCTGCTGTCGTGGTCTTTTGGAAAGTGAGCAATTGGAAGGAGTTGAGAGACAAGAGGGAGGCTCTTGAGGAAACGTTGGGTCATGGCGTTAAACACATTCGTCACGTCGTCCTCTATCCTGACCACCCCACACTGTCAGCCCACGTTCCACACGACACAACGCTCCTGGACATGACAGAGGCTTCAGAGGTGACCAAGCGAAAACTGGCAGGGGTGCTAGGCCATGCTTTCATTCCCACGGTGCCAATGAAGAGCGTTGCCCCTCGACAAGAAGCCGACGACGCACTGATTGAATTCATTCAAAAGGAGTCTATCCAGAAGATTAAAAAGGCATTGAAGGCCAAGGATCATCCATTAGCCCAAGAAACGTTTAGGCTATTTGACCAAGTTGTCGCAATGGATTACCCTGGGGAAGCCATTTATCTTCTGAGCGTTCGTCTGGACATGATGAGTCAGAGTGAAACGCTAGCCCTTCGAGAACACCTGAACCGTTGCCGAGTTGACTTGCAGGGCACCTACGCAGTCAGAGATACACTCACAGCATCTCAGCTATCCTCAAGAACGGGGACTCTTGTGAATGAAATTAAACCCCATCTCCAAAGTCTGGAGTCCCACATTCTGACTCTGCAAGACTTCATAGATCACACAGGACTTTACCTGAAGGAACACCGACCACCCAGCAATGTTGCTTCCTACTGCGCCAAAATTGCTGAGATTTGGGGGAATACATCGCTCCCAATCGACCTTGAATCCTGTTTGAGTCCCTCATTTCTCCCCTTGTGGAATGACATAATTTCGTCCACACCTGGAATTGACAAGAGAGTCTTTGTCCTTGCCATCGTAGGGGAAAAGGGGAGTGGGAAGTCCGCCCTCCTTCACAAACTCTTTGGCTCCTACATCCCTCTGAAGGAGTGGGGATGCACCAAAGGGATTCAAGCTCGGTTGATATGGAACAAGGAAGAGGATGGGATAAGGCGAAACGGGATGGACGCAGATGTCCTAATGGTGCTAGACTGTGAAGGATGGGGACCCCCTGAAAACTGGGGGGATGGTGTGAGTCGTCGGAAGGAAAGGAATCTGGCGACTTTCCTAATGCAAACTTGTAATTTGGTGATTGTAAACACCCTCGGTGGAGGGGCACTGAAGGAACCTCTGCGTGAAACGATTGAGGTCTCAATCCTGTCCTCATTGTTGACCCAGGGGGCAGCTCCACCCCGGCTCCTATTTGTACGTCAGATGTTGAAGGGACATAAGGAAAACAGTTTTGGATACGAGTCCTCCATTTCCCACCTTCAGGGACTTAGCAGGGCTCATGGTTTACAAACAGGGTGTACGGAAGTAGACTACCTTCAACTCTCACGAATCCACAAAGCCATAATGTCCGACAGGATGGTCGTTACCGTAGCACCTATAGGAAATCCAACAGGGCACAAGTCAAGCATTGCAGCCTTCATGACTAGGATTAACAGCGCAGTTCAGGATTCAAAGTCGACGGTGGGCCGTCAAAGTATAGCGGAGTGGTCAGACATGGCAATCCCTATCTGGAACAAATCCATGAATGAAACGTACCCAACCTCATTCAGGGGTTTCGGAGAAGCTGAAGCAACAGTGGGTCAAGCAGGAAGGGAAGGGCAAACCAAGGTTGGTTTTTTAAAAACCATGTTGTGTACCCTGTAGTTACATCCCTTGTTTGTGTACCACTCTTCCTTTGTGTACCTTTTGTATACCTTTCAACATTACGACTTATTTGTGTACTCTTCATGTATATCTAGTTTTTGGACACATATCATTTGTGTTCTATTGTTATTTCCAGGCGGGCATCATGGAAGCCCTTCTGGGCCACGAAAAATCCCTCTTTCCATCATTCAAAAAAGCCGTAGATGAAGCTCTGGCAGAGGGAAACCCTGATGCAAAACTGGATTGGGCATTAGCCCAGATTAAAGAAAGCCTCCTTAACGCCATAAACGTTTGTGATTTGGAGAAGCATGAAGAGGCTTTGAAAGGTTTGTTGACCAAAACGGCGGACTCTGGTTCTGGAGGATGCTCTTTGTGCAAGGATGCTCTATCCATGAAAGAAGAGTTTCTACAAAGCGTGCAAGCCAGGGCTCTTTCCAAAACTGGTTATGCGCAGGACGTGGAGGGTCGAGTTGAGCTTTCCAACTGGGAACAACGCTACCAGGTCTACATTCGATTCGTATGCTACACCCTTTCGCGGCAGATTATTGAAAGAAAGTCAGAAAGGCTGGCAGCTTTGGTATCCACGCTCCTCGAAGAAACTGAAGGGGATGGAGAGGCAGTGTTCTCTATACTTTGTCGACACTTGTCGTCCCAGACGAGCCTTCCCAACTCCAAAGAACAGTTATACTTTGAACTTTCATCTATGTACGAGCATCTGCAAGGGGAGATTGTGACTCACCTGCAGCATCCTTTCACAAAACCTGGGCAACTTGAAAATAGGACCTCCTTTGAGGGTAAGGATGTGTTTATCCCTGAACCGTTCTTTACAGCTGGAGCTACGAGGGTCCCCCTGTACGGGAATCAATTGAACAAAAGAATGGTCAAACGGTTTCGCCTGCAGTTGGAAAAAATATCATCCGACTTGGCCCCAACGTCCCTGTCCGGGCTGTACTATCAGGGCCTAGGACTTAAGCTGAAGGAAGGGGTAGAGAGAGCTCTAGGCCTCCTAAAGGTGGAATTAAAAGCTTTCGAGGACGCGCAGTACACCCCAGAATTTCAGTGGAGGGCACATGTGTATGCGGGTAATCATTGCTTAGATGCCTTGGAGACGCGTCAAGCAAAGTGGATGGTGGGTAGGGATCCAGTCCTGGTGTTACAAGATAGAAAGGAGGCCTTTTTGGAAGACCCAGGAAACTTTTTCAGGCAAATCGAAAAATTCAAATAAATAACACAATGTATATTAATTACACATAAACAACTTCAATTCATTAAATATTATTGTTCATGACACATTTGTAATTGTACATTGATATTTATGCCATTGGGAGATGGTCATAACTATGTCTATCTATCTGTCCACCTATGCTTGTATTAGGTGGGATCTTGAATCTGAAACAATGCGCTCCGATAAGGTGATAAACACATAATGCTACGTTATGTGTATAATACGCTGCCCTTTAAATGAGGAGATCAGAAGTGGCCAGATCTGGCCAAATGTTGTTATCAGTTCAGTGAAGTAATGTAGCAATTCATACCTGACTACCGTATCTCACTGTACATGCCAACAGAGTCATTGGTACGTCATGTTTCTGTTATGTCTTTTCTTGGACATTTCGAAGAGGGGTAGTTTATCAATAGTTCCAAAAAAACGCATCTTAAATTACATTTTGAACTTTCACATTTACTGGTGGTGACAGTAATGTGTACCCGTTTATGTTTACAGCTACGTATTCCAATTGAGTTGTTACATTCAGTCCCAAGTCACTTCAAACACTGATGACACAACAGGAAGTATAGTCATTGATAAGCTGAGACATTTCAATGTATAGCTGATTGCGATTATCGATATTATCATTCAATGTGGAATTGAATTTGGAATCGGCAACCAACCGACACACAAAGCAACATATACTTCCAATATAACAATTTTAGGTACATTATTTAATCACAATGAATGATGTGAATCTGCGACATCAGTCGGCACGACTGTTTATTGATTTGCTGGCATCCTGGTTTTCAATTCCGGACTTTGTCTCAAAAAATGACGGATAATTGACAGTATCAGGAAAACATAATTCGCATTTCAATACGATAAAAAAGAGACATGGGACGGTTGTTTTCATTAACCACTTCATTGTGTCCTCAATTGATATCGATTTTCATTTTTTTGTCACAAATTTGTCACTTCGGACAGAAGTAACACTTTCCATTGTTTAATTTTTTTCAATACTTCAAGTGTGCACGGTTGTCATAGCCATGAGATCCCTCACTTCTGTCTCCAGTTTGACTCTAGCAGTACTTCTCACACTGTCGAGCGTCCAATCTCAGGTTTCAACACCCCCACCCGAGACCTGTTACAACAAACCCTGTCATCGGGTAGGAGATGATGACAACTGCAACTGTGCCACTTTCGCATGCTACCCAACGGGTCCTGGACTCCCTGGAGCCTGCAAATGCGACACTGATCTCTCCGTGGAACATCCAGACTTCCCTCAACGCTGCGTACCCCTTGCGGATGAGATAGGTGACAGTTGTTTTGAACTACCAAATCACAACCTGTGCCGTAACGTGATCAACACAATTTGCAATGGGAGTCACTGTGTTTGTGTCCCAGAGAGTCATTTCGACTACACCTTCCCGAACAACCGGTCGAGGACCTGCATCCCCTACTCACACTCTCTTGGTGACTGGTGTTTCCTCCCTCAGCAGTGTGACTTGATCCCAGGTGGGGAATGTGACTTTGTCTACCAAAACTGCACCTGTGATTCCGCCCACTATCAAAGTCAATTTGGAATCAAGCAATGTCTCCGGTACGCCGTGGAGTTGTACGACAACTGTACGGAAGCCAAGCAGTGTGAGCGTCTTGAAAATACAGTCGTGTGCTCCAGCGGGGTTTGCGTATGCCCATCTGATGATCATTTTCACCACCAGCCTTCCCCACCCTACTGCCTCCCCTTCTTGAAGGAGATTGGGAGTGACTGTCTACCAGGAAGCAGGCAATGCGAGAGAATCCAAGGGGCGGAGTGCCCTTTCGACAGTGGGAAATGTGCATGTGACTCAAACCACGCCCTCCATCCTAACAAAGGGGAATGCGTCCATCTGATCTGTTCAACCTGCCTAGGGGATTGGTGCATGGTAGGGGCGGTTCCTGAACAATGTAGTCTCATACCTGGGTCTCATTGTCACCCAAGCTCCCTAACGTGCGCCTGTCGAAAGGGTTTCTATCAGAATGGTACTCTGTGCTCACCTTACGCAACTCTTCCAGGGGATCCCTGCCTTGATGACCCCCAATGCGCAAGTATACCAGGGACTCGTTGTGTGGCCAACGCCTGTACCTGCCAAGACCATCTTGATGTGTCCTTTGACGGTACCGGATGCTTTGTGAGACCCACACAAGTCGGTGGACAGTGTGAGTCAGCCCGCAACTGTAGAAACATACTGAACACAGACTGCTCTGGCGGAGGATGCAACTGTGTGGCAGAACATGTATCCAGCTTCGGCAGGACCAAGTGTTTACCCAGGATTCCTAAACTGGGTGGCGGATGTGAGGAGACCCTCCAGTGCAGCGTTGGGATCGGCAATAATGCCCTTTGTCTTCAAGGGGTTTGCCGATGTCTCCCAGGCTACGTAGAGCGGATTGGGGAAGGGACCGACCCTGACACGTGTCTACCCTTTGCTCAAAAACCTGGGGATCCTTGTTTGGAGGAGGAGCAGTGTAGTGGCATACCGGGAACTACCTGCTTAGGGGTCGAGTGCACATGCCAGCCGCAGTTCGATGTCTCTTTTGATCGACGAGGCTGTTTCCTACGACCCACCCAAGTGGCGGGCCAGTGCGAATCTAGCATCAACTGCCGGAATATCCTTAACACAGACTGCGCCGGGGGAGGATGCAATTGCGTGGCAGATCACATTTCCAGCTCCGACAGGACCAAATGTCTCCCCATCATCTCAAAGCTTGGGACCCTTCCATGCGAGGAGAGTGCTCAATGCAGTGAGGGTGTTGGAGCCAATAGCTTGTGCACCGGTGGGGTTTGTAAGTGTCAGGGAGGCTATGTGGAATGGGCTGGAGAAGGAACTGTCCCTGATGAATGTTTGCCGGTGAGTAATATCTTTTTAAATCAAAGTAAGAAAGTCGAAAAAAATTAAAACAATTTTCTTTTGAATTTCTTGTGTTTTTGAGCATTTAAATTTTCTCCCATTTTCTCCAACAACGTTCTCAAATATTCAGTTTTTGACACATTCAAATATGTGTCAAACATTTTCAGAATCACCCTACTAGGTGATCAGACTAGATTGATTCAGAACAAAATAGTATACAATGTTTACCAGATGTAGAGAAACTCTACTCATGTGCGCTGCTTTTGTTACGTTTTAGACCTCTCAATACGGGGACCCTTGCAGGGCTCATGCTCAGTGCACCCTGCCCCTAGGCCCGGAAGCAGAGTGTTCTTCGGAAGGATTGTGTGGCTGCAAGAACGGTGCTGGCTTTCTGAACTCCGGTTGTCATCCACGTCGTCTCCTCCACGAGGTTTGCTCATCCTTGGAAGAATGCATCCTTGGGTCGAATAATTGGGCGGGATGCAGGACTCACCCTACCCTCAATACCACCTGTCAATGCTTACCAGGGTCTGTGGAGACGCCGGGCCGAATCTGCCTTCTGGATCGAAGGGTGGGGAGCCCTTGTGAGACGGACGAGGAATGTAAGGCGTCCATTAATGGAACCGTACTGTGTAGTGGTGAAGGGAGATGTGCTTGTGGCTTCACCACTCGACCAAATGAAGACATGAGTGCATGCAACGGTGGAGTAAGTTGGGTTCTGTCTAAATTCGGACTAGTCATGATGATAGTGTTAGGATTAGTGAAATGCAATACTTATATGTAGCTGAGGTGCCCAACGTAAATAGTATATATGTCGGATTTTTTTTATAAAAATGCATTATTCTGTGTTGCACTGTTTGGAATAAAGATATCAACTTATCTTATCTGTAATGCATTCACATTGACCTAAAATTGTGTGCACCCCGTATGGTGCACTATAGTGTTATAGTGCACCATACTATAAAGTCATAATTCCTCAATTTCAAGTTTCGTTTTGCTCAAAGGATACTTAGGAAATGCTGACGTCCCGACCGTATTGACTCTACTTACTATGTATTGTGGTACGTAACATCATACCCCTGATGTATCTATTCTCCCTCGTATCTTGACGGGCGTGGATTTACTGTAGATTAGTTAATACAATTGTATCCGTAATTTGGCAACAATTCTCTGCAGTTACCCTATTGTTTAATGATATTTGAATCAATACACGCTTGTCATCTTTGATGTACACATTGTGGATTGCAGGCGAACTGGTGGTTCCATGATTACCCCTGAGGAACTGGAGGGCTTGGCGTCACATGTCGGGCAGGTGTCGGGAAGATATGTCGTATTTGTGACTTGTGTATCCGTTCGTAACAAATTAGACAAGAGTAATGAGACCGCGATTGAAGCCGAGGGATTTCTTTTACCACAGAGTTCAACGCGCAGCCAAACGGCTAAAGTCCTTCTCGTTAACTATGCCGTGATGGGCATCCCAGTCGATGAAGACCAGAGTTGTCTCTCAGTCAGTATTCCCGAGGGCAGTTTTCTGCGTATCAAGAACCCAACGATTTTATATCCTACTGAAAATAATGATGAACTTTTGCGAATTGAATGTCACAATCCTAAAGATGTGGAGCTTCTCAGCTTGAAGGAGATGCATGCCATCCTTTCAAATCATGGTATACATGTACAACGTAGCGATGATGCAATATTTAATAAGATTGACTTTGTCTTAGACACTCCCTGGGACTCACCTCCCTTCAACACTTTTTGGAACGCAAGAACTGACTTCAATTCTTTGAACACTGCCGGAAACATCAACTATGCAAATCAAATGTACACCGACGCAATTCGATCGTACAGTCTAGCTCTGCAGTATGCCACTTCAAATGAAGAAACCATAAAAGCCCTCAACAACAAGGGAGCCTCACTCATGCAACTAGGATGTTTCTCCGCTGCCTTGAAGGTTTTAAACGAAGTCCTGGTGGTAGATGCAGGGAACAGGAAGGCCGTATTGAGAAAGGGCCAAGTTCTCATGGAATTGGGAAATGAAACAGACGCCCTCACCCTCTTGGAAGATAGCAGCGCAGGATTTCAGCATCTTATGGAGGATGATGAACTAAGGGGTATGATGGCCCTGGTGAAGAACAGGATTGACAGGTTGGGTGTATTCATCAATCATAATGGATTGTAGAAGGGATCGTTTGCGGGTGCCATTGGAATTTTCCTAACAAAATTCATAGTGGTGGGATCTTCGGAGAAAGTAAGGTTAAACTCATTAAGTTCGCCTGATGCGAGATTGAAGGGATGTCAGAATAGAAAACTTTCAAAACTCCCTCTAACTACATTTCAAATTCCGAGACATTTCAGAACTTAACACAGCGTGGTCCTTATTGTCTCCGAGTGTCCTAGAAATCCAGGAATTTGGGTTGGAAAATTCCAATACAATCCCTAAAAAGTTCCCATGCTTCTAGACAAACGTTTGCTGAGCTCCTTTAATGTATAGAAAAGGCACACCTCCATCCAAAGTCGAGCTTGCAATACTCACAATTGCATACCACAATGAGGAAACGAGTAAGGAGGGGATCCATTCCGTCGTCAAGAAGACAAGCGAATACCTTGCGCCTTGCGTCGTTAAGGAAGTTGAGGGGAAAGGCAGAGGGCTCTTTGCAACCCAGAACTTCCCATCTCCAGGCACGGTGATCATCCAGACCAAAGCAGTCGGTTTCCACGCCTCCAGTGGCTTCCAGCTGAACCCTGAGTCAAATAAGATCTCCCCTGATTATGACGGACTTGTGGCAAGTCTTGCAAACAAGTGTACCTTGGATAACGAGTTTATGGCTAAACTGTACACCCTGCATCCCACGTCACCTCAGTCCAACCTCGTTGACGTGTCCAGGATTCGCAAAATTGTCGAAAGCAACGCATTTGTGAAACAAGGAGGCGTGGGGGCTGTTGGGGTCTGGCACATGCCTTCATTCATGAATCACAGTTGTTCGGAAGCCAATTGTGTCATTAAATTTTTTGGTAGCCTCGCGGTTGTGGTGTCCGTCGTTCCAATAGAGGCGGGGGAGGAGCTTGTGATAAGTTACGTGGATCCATCCCTTCCTTACTGTTGGAGAAACGTTATTATCCAAGGCCATGGTAAGCTTAGGAAATGAGGGGGAGTTATGGTATTTTACTATTGAGCTGTCGCTGTTATTTTGTGCCATTTCATGTTTTTTAATATTTTCGCAGATGTTTAATTTTATTGAAAGTATGAAAGTTGAAAACTAGGGGTTAAAGAATCCAAAGCCTAAGAAAGTGGGGGTAATTACTGAAGAAAGTAGTAGACCGTTTTCAACAGCTTTTAGTGGATTTCATGCTTTAAGTATTGTAATAACTTCATTTCTGTTTTATTCAACATTTCAGGTTTCATCTGCTCCTGTCAGCTTTGCAAATTTAACAGGGATGAGGAACATGCGAAAGACTCAACCAAGCGAGACTCGGCGTGTGAGTTTCTGCAAAACCGGTCCTGTTCAGACTACGTGGAAAAACCACTCGACCTACGGACAGCCTTGTCCCACGTCGCCGTCCTAAAAGAAATGCACGCTAGACTTCCTCTCCAAGGGTTTGTTCCATCTGCGAAGATAGTGGAACTAGGGAGAGCCCTTTTCAAGCTGAACAAAATCTTAGACTGTTTGAGGACCTTAGAGTTTGTCGTTCTCTCCTCCAAACACCTTGGGGAAGTGAGAGTTGTGGCTTTGGTAAATGTGGTAAGATGTCACATGGACCTGAAAAGTGAGATGGGGATAAGGGACTCCGTGGACCGGTTGAGAAGAGAGATGATGACATTCTACGGTTCCCTGGAACCCATCATTTATATTGCCAAGGGCACGGTGGATGCTTTGAAACGGGATTTTGACATTGACTTTATGGATTATGAGGCATAGTTGTTTTTTTGGTATTTAAAAAAAATTATGCATGGAAAAGGATAAGAGTTTTTATAATGAAAATGTTTAATCGCAGAAAAACAGCAGTTATGTAGACATTGGGATTAAAAACCTCGGAATTTATTTATCGGTATTTGAAGTAGATAAGGTAGCTATGATACGGGTGCTTCGTCCTTCTGGCAAAGTCAATAAATGTAACCAAGCCAGTGATGTTTGCATATGCAACAACCATGATCTTGATCATGGCCCTCGCCCTGTGCTTTTAATTTTTGCAGTATGAAGCTATCAAATGACAATAAACTTTATACTATTGTTACCCTGTCGATCGATCTGCGGGGAAGAAAAAATTCATGCTCACTTTTGTTATCGGTATCAACGAGGATGATGCTGTAAACATTTTTTATGCCCATTCAAGGCGACGTAAATGTATCATCTTTTAACTCATCGTCTAAGACAACTGTACATAATTTTTTAAATTATCAGCTTAAGAATTGAACTTTGTTATAAAATGTATTAATGGATGGCTACAATTGCCATATCTGGGTTGAAAACCTAAATTCAGCTCGAAACAATAAACTATTATACTTACGGCTTCGCTGCATGTATAACGTTTTTGACGTCTCCGAAATCATATTTATAAATAGTCGGCGGTGAGAACATTTTGATTCGTCGGACAATGATATGAGTTAATGGATCCTTTTTCTGAAACCCAAACCCTTCCTGATACGAGAATAATAACCGATAAATCATTTTATACCTAGACACATGGATTAGGTCGCGACAACTTAAGCATTGCTTAAACTTGGATAATGTTTGAGTTTCACCATAAGTGTTTGCCTCATGTATATCTCTATACAAATGTGCTGCTCATTGTAGCCTTTAAAAATCAGCATTTAGATTAAAGCATTTAAAATAAAGTTGTCTGCGGTTGCTCTGACTATTATTAATTATCCCTTCAATTTCAACATCATTGCGATAATTATCACATAAGGGCATGTTGCAATTTCAGTTTTTAAATTCTTTACGTAGTTCATTTGATTGGCATCTCAAGCACTCACTACATCAAAAATGTCCAGACCAACTCAATTGAACCCCTTGCTCCCTCCGCTTCCAATTGTCCTCTTAATCCTATTTGCCGTGTCCAGTTCCAGGGGTCAAGGGTACGATGACCGATGTATCAATGATTCCCAGTGTGACTTTTCCCTAATTTGCACAAATATCGGTCCTGGGATCCCCAGAGTGTGTCGTTGCGACCCAGCGGTGTCAATTGAGGACCCCACCATCCCAGTAAACACCACCAAACCAACGTGTGTAATTTACGCCGATAATGTGTTCGACAACTGCACAGTGATTCCTGGGTTTGACGATGTTGAGGTTTGCAAGAAGGTGGATGGATCAACTTGCAACGGAATAGAGGGTGTCTGCGTTTGCATCTCAGATACCCACTTCCTCTACAAAGACCTAGGCAACCGGAATTCATGTGTCCCTTACGTGGAACTGGGAGACTTTTGTGAGCTTCAAGAGCAGTGTATGAAGATCCAGGCCGCGGAATGTGACAACTCACGAAGAAGATGTACCTGTCGCTCTGGGCACTACCAGTCCTTCTTCCCCAACTGGCGATGTGTGAAATATGCCGACAACTTTGGCGACAGCTGTTTGGAGCAGATGGAATGTGATCAGCTTGGACCGGGGATGGGTTGCCTCAATGAAGTATGCACATGTGACGAAAACTTCTACTCCCTTCACCCCGACCCACCAGAAAGGTGTCTTCCCTTCCTAAGTAACCTCAAGGACTTATGTGTCCCAAGATCTCAACAATGTGACAGAATACCTGGGGCAGAATGCTCAGCGACCAGTGCTGTCTGTGCTTGTGACTCACTCCACGCATCAGACCTGGCTGAAATCTCATGTCTCCCCTTGATTCCAAATCTGGGTCAGATATGCGAGTTGGGAACGGTCCCTGAACATTGCAGTCTTATCCAAGACTCCTTCTGCAACCCAGGATCTCGTCGGTGCGAGTGTCTCCCTGGATTCATCCCCTTGGGAACAACAGCGTGTTTGAAAGTCGCTGACCAACTCCTGGACAATTGCACCATAACTCAGCAATGCTCACCCCTTGGGCCTGGAGTAGTGTGTCAGGGGGGACAATGTGTCTGTGGCGCTGACTACTTTCCCCATCAACAAACCTGTCACCCCTTTTCAACCGCACTTGGGGATTCTTGCATACCAGGGACGGCCCAATGTCAACCCATCGCTGGAGCCACATGCTCTGGAGAGACCCAAATGTGTATTTGTAACCCTGCCTCACACACAACTCATCCAAACGAACCCAATTGTCTACCCTTTCTGACGGCCTTAGGGGAGAGATGTGTACCTGCCGCTGATCCGGACCACTGCAGTCAGATCAGAGGGGCATTTTGCAACGCGGCCACGATTCGGTGTGAGTGCGATAAGGATAATTACTATCAACACGGGGAGGAATGTTTGGCATTCACAGACACTCCCTTTGGCCCTTGTACAAATTCTAGCCAGTGCATCGGAACCCCTAACACGATCTGCGTCGAAGGTAACTGTGCCTGCGACGATGTCGGTGGCTACGACAAAGCCTTGGATGAGCTAACATGCTTCCTTCGACCCCGGCTTGTGGATGGGCCATGCGAACAGTCCGTCAATTGTATCCATCTTCCCAACACAGACTGCATGGAGCAGAAGTGCAGCTGTAACGAGGACTTTGTCATGGGATCCCAAGGGAACGCATGCTTTGGGGTACTGGGGAAAATAGGGGCGGCTTGTGAAGAGACTGCACAATGTTTGGCAGGCATTGGAGACATGTCACGATGTTCAGGCGGGCTTTGCCAGTGTAACGAAGGTTATTTGGACATCATAGATGAGGGGGTTACAAATGACAAATGTCTTCCAGTAAGTAATTAACCTGTGCTTACAAACAATGCATGTAATTGAATATACTCAATAACCATTCCAGCCAAGTGACCTGGACGGGAACTGTGAACGGGACGTACAATGCACACATGGTCTTGGAGAAGAGTCTGAGTGCAGGGAGGCTGCTTGCAAGTGCAACGCGGCATCTGGACATATGGACAACCGTTGCTACCGAAGGATGGGCCTCAATGACACATGTGCCTTCAACCAGGAATGCATGGTGGGCGTAAATGAAAATGCAGCTTGCCTTAGTGGGATTTGTCGATGTTCTCCGTGGGCAGAAGAAGTGGATGGTCTGTGTGTTGATGCAAAAAGAGTGGGCAGCGATTGCAGAAGTACAACGGAATGTCGAGAATTCATAAACGGCACTGTCTACTGTACTGAAGGGAAGTGCACCTGCTCAAGGAACAGCAGGCCTTCTGAAGACTTGCTAACATGTGGGGCACTGACACTGGTGGGATTTACTTTTCTTTCAGCCTTAATCGTATTTTTTACGACTGTGAATAGCTTTTGATTGGTTGGTTCTTAAGTTATTTACTAGCAAAATAAAATTATGATTTACAATAGAGGGGTTTGAAAATACCACTATCATTAGCATTTTAGCCGGATACTATAGTTAGAACCAGGCACTATCATCATTTGCATGGCATTGTAAATAATTGATTACAGTGTGAGATATGATTGCTCTTGTGGAATATCACTGAGTCATAAACTACAAATGTGGCCCGACCTGGCCCCTGCTACACTCGATCGAAATGCATTTCTGAAACAACACGCCTGCCTATGTATGGTATGTTGTAGTATTTTGAACTTTAAATAAATAAAAACGGTAGGGTGCTTTTAACATGCAGTTTCATACAGTTAGCATTTCTAAATTCTATATACATTGTAAGCCAAAGCGAGAGATCCTCCGTTGAAAATTTGAAAAAGTGCAAATTTTGGATTTTGTCCAATCGAGTCCCACGCTACGTGATGCAATGTGATTTTTGGTAAGTAAAAGTCAGTCTTTAATTTTACTGGGACTATTATTCATCTTTGGTTTATCTTCGCCAAAAAGACGACACTTAAGTCCCATATTCCACAAATCCAACAAGAAATGAGATGGACGGAAGAAAGACTCAAATAGCTTGGAAGATGCTCAACTGACGAATAAATAAAATGATACCATATGAGAGAGAAAATGCGTGCACGTCATTTTTAGTATCAGATTGTTAAATGTCAGGCAAATTTGTTTGTTAAATTAAATGGTATAATCACTTTTGCGATGCACGCTTGGATGAATTAAGGAACTGCCAGAGGGGATCGTAATCCCTAGACCAGGATTCCTCCCTCTTTTCCACTTCCCTGAGCAGCCTCCAGAATGTATGTGACAACACGTGGTTCTTGAAAGTGCTGAGCAGCTTGGGTGTGATTTTGGACAAGGATTCATCCACGGATCTGATAAGGCGACGAACCATGCCACTTTGATAAATTCCTACGGATCCTCCTATCCGAACCTTAAGGAACAACGACATTAAGGAATGCTTACTTTACAGATTTGTCAATGTTTACCAACCTCCGTTTCCGGCAGTTTCCGCAAAGCCAATTCCAGCGCATCGGCGTCTGCCGTGGGTAAGGTCTCGCCTGGACCCCAGGCGTCGATGGTCGTCAAGTAAGCAAAGTCGTCCTCATCCTTCCCCTCATCCCAACTGTCCAGTTCCAAGTCAACCCCTGGGAAAAGGCCCTTAGCCTCCCCCTCCCACCTCCTCCTCGACCCAACGATCCTCCTCTGGAGACTCACCTTCTGCATATCCGTCATCCTAGGAAGGTCGTACTCGTCCTCATCCTGCCCTGGAGCATCCTTGTAGGAATTTTCCTCCCCTTCCAAAAGGCTCGTCTCAATCCCGACCATCATCTGTTTTGCAAGTTTCCCATAATGCCACTTTTCCCTCCGAATGTACTCCTGAATCTCCTTAAGCATTCTAACCCGGGTGTATTGACCATAGTCGTCAAACTCATCTGGGAGGGTTGCCTCACTCGTTTGTTGGATGATGCAGCTAGAGCACATATCCGTAGGTCCTTCATCGTCTCTTCGTCGTCGTCGACGCAACTCGTCATCATCTTCCCTCCCGGCGAGGGTGCATGAGTCAAAAATCTCATCAACAAAGCGCTGGAGCTCTGTAGTCAAAATTTCTTTTTTCGTCTTGACGGCCACTTGGCCATACTCCCCACTCAACCAGTAGTTGACAATGTCCGCCATGCGTTTAAAGGCGAAGGAGGCCATGTCCTCGGCATGGTACTGGAAGGAGGCGTCCACCTCGTCCAGGATCCGGAAGAGGATCCTCTGGTACTCTTTCTGCTTCTCCATTTCCTCCAGGTCGTCGTGAGGGAATTTTATGTGGTCCTTGATAAACTCCCACCTGGGGTTAAGACCCACCAGGAAGTCGGGAAGGAATGGGCAATCCTCGGTTGGGGTCAACACTGCCAGGTCAATCAGTGCCTCTGAAAGGTCCGTCACGATGGATTTGTCGCTCAAGTCTACGAGGGACCCTCCCTTCTCGACCATGGATATAGCCGACCGGATGGAACGCCGGCCGAAGAAGGATACGTCCAAGGGATCTGACCAGCCCACCTCGACTGCTTCTGCGGCTTTGAGGGCCGACTCAATTCCAACGGTTTGAAGAGGGGTCTTCTCCCCCACGAAAATCAACCGTGAGGTTTTCTCGTGCTCCTCGATTTTGTTGAGAGCGATGAGGCAGGTTTGTAGGAGGTTTTGAAACACCTTTCCATCATTCGCAACCTCGAAGACAAGGGTCACATTTGAGAGGGAGAGGAGGAAGGTGGCCAACTGTTTGTCCTTCTGAAGGAGGGCGGGGTGACCGTTGAAAACTTCCGGGCAGAGGGCTCTAGCTGACAGAAGGAGGATCCCTTCGAGGCCTGTCTCCGTCTTTAGTGATTCGTCGAAGGGAACCATCCTCATCCCTGTCCCTGCCCAGAGGGTTTGACTCCATTCGGACTTGGCAGCCGTGGAAAAGCTTGGCCCAAAGAGGGAGGACATAATGGAACCCACGGATACCCCATCCTCGCACAGGACGGAAACCACGAGGACTTTGAAGGTCATGGCATCTCGTACCATATCCAGTAGTTGGAGGGACCAAGGTTCGGTGAAAAAGCCCCTCGCCGGAAGAGCCGGGACTGGGACGGCGTGGCCCTCCTGGAAAAGGTTGAATACGTAGGACGCCGGCTCCAAACCGGGAGGAAGCAGAGCCGGGTTTGCATCGACAAGCTTGCAAATTTCGTAAATTAGCTCCGTGACGTGGAGACGATGTATGTCAGCCCGGTTCCGGAAATGCCCCGTAAGGGCCTGGAGAGCTGTTGGATTTAAGTACCCCTTCATTGCACCATCTGTAACTTCACCCACTGCCGACAGGTATGGAGACAGTTGGCTCCGGCCCTCCAAGGAGCCTACAACCTGAGCAAGGGCTGTGGTCCATGTGGGACTGGTCAACAAGGACATGGTCAATTTGACGACCTCTCTGTAAGTTTCATTCCTGTCGAAATGATCCTTCACTGCCTCAGGCAGGAGGGCATTCTCAGCAGCGTAGAGGAGAAGGGAAGACTTCACCCTGGCCAAGGACACCCGGTTGATGAATGAGGAGAGCTCTTGCGCTTCCTTCCACATCCCTGGGACCCTTACGTTCCCTGTCTCGCTTAGATGGCCAGGTTGCCTTGGCTCGCGAAGAAGGGCCT
The DNA here is from genome assembly GCA_034696445.1 of Isotomiella minor. NCBI lineage: Eukaryota > Metazoa > Arthropoda > Collembola > Entomobryomorpha > Isotomidae > Isotomiella > Isotomiella minor. The sequence goes on from JAQIWU010000029.1 coordinate 27,149, forward strand.
TCGACAGGGCAACGGCGACGTTGTTCAGGTTTGAAGCCCTTGGTTCCTTTAAGTTGACCAGAACCGCTTCCTTAGGTACGTTGGAAAGGACCTCTGGTACGGGATCGATGAATAAGTCGATTGTAGGAGCCAAGCTGTTCACCAATTGCCCCCATTCCTTCTTTGCCTCACTAATACTGGCTAGGGACTGGGGGTTCCAGAAAATGATGAAGGAGGACGTAAAGGCCTGGAGATGTCGAATGTGGTGGGGAATCTCCAGTCCGTTTCCGTGAAGGTTGACAAGGATAAAGTCCTGAGGACCCTGGAGCTTCTCCCAGAGAGCAGGCAAAGCACTTGCCGAGTTCATGGCGTAGGCGTCACAGTAGCCCCTCAGGTTCCCTGAGAAACTCCCAGAGTTGGCCCTTGACACGAAAGCAGAGGACCGGTTCAGGGTGCATAGTTGATTCAGCCATTGGCTTTTCCCTCGGTCATACTTGGCCTCTCCCAGTCGTACGGCTGTAATGATCCGGGGGAGTGGGACACTTAGATTTAAGTAGAGGGGGAGATGGGACACCCACTCGTTTGTAAGCCTTGTTATGACGGGGGTGGCGATGACGGAGCCAAAGGAGGCTTTTAGCGTTCCTACCAAGTCCTTGGCTAGAGGTTCAAAGGAGGAGGAAAGAAGATTGGTCAGGATATCCGTCCTCATTGGGTCTTGAAGGGCTTGGAGGATCTTAGGGTCCTCATGTCCTACTTTCAGGACTTTCAGGTGGTAGCGAAGGTAGTCCACCACGTCCGAAGCGTCAATCGGCTTTCGCCTCAGCTCAAGATATCCAGCATCATTGCTAATATTATCTCTGGTAACTTTCTCATGATTAACGTGTCCAGCTTTTTGACCAAAAACTCGATTCTTCTTGGACTTTGATACCACAGGGGGTTCTAAGGCATTCACCACCTTCCATACCGTGTCCAGTCCCCACACATGTTCAAAGTAGTGATCCTCCTCATTGTAAAACTCCAGCACCCCCACTTCCTTTAACCTGACGTAGGCAAAGCTGTCCTCCTTCTCATACACATTTTGTAAGAGGATGAATTGGAAATCGGATGGAATGTTCTGAGACAACCAGAGTACCCGGAAGGACTTAAGAAGGGAAGCATTGTCACTCCAAGTAGGATCGAAAAGGATGGGGCTATCATCGTCCAGCAGCAGGGCTGCCAGGATCTTTGCAGCGATGTGTCTTGGGATATACCGAGGAAGGGTCCCATCATCCTTCCTAAGAAACACCTTGGCGAGACCCTTTAGGACGAACTGATTGCCCAGATTTGCTTCTATGACGTAGATAAATTTGGAGTTCCTCCACACCCTGGTTTTGATAGATTCGCCAAATGCTCCCATTTCTTGGATGAGGCGAAGGATGTTGATGAAATCCGTAATGTGTTGGATCCTTTGAGCCTCTACTTGAAAAGTCCGTAGGTTCTCACCATTAAGGATCCCTTCCGTCTCCCAACTGGATTCCACCAGCTCGCTCAAGGCGTGGTAGTACCGTTCCAAGCGTAGGTTTGAGGCCACACGGTACTTGATCTCAGGGGTGTAGGAAATGTGTTTCCCAATGTCAGGCTTCTCTGGCTCCACTTCCATAATGTGGATGAAGTGGACAAGCTCACTCCAAAGTCTTGGTCGTACGGAGCGGGTCTCTTCAATTTGTCCGATGACATCGACCAGATATTTGAGGATGTAGGATTCCCTTAAGGAGGTCATGACACGGCCACGCTCCTCCTCCAGGGCGGACAGGTAGAGGGACGCGAGAGACTTGCGTTTGATTAAAGGGAGGAGTTCAATGTCCGCAAGTTGTTGGATGAACTCCTCTCCTACCAGCCCCTCAAATTCTGGGAGGAGGACAAACCTATCCAGATATTCCATCATGCAGGTTGGGGTCCAGACATTGTCTTCGTCCGATCCTGGGCATTCCCACTCATCGTCGTCTTTCAGACGCCGTGACGATTGGACGTCATCAGATGCCTCCTCGATGGGGGCTGCTTGTAGCTGGAAGGACTGGACGGCGTCCGCAAGGACCCCGTAGTACCTGTGGGGAGGGGGCCTTCGCCCATACTCCCATTTGAAGGTGATGAGAGCCGTCTTCACCTCGGCCCAAGTCCCCTGAGATGCTGTGTCCTGATAGCTGAATCTTTCAGGAATCCATCCCCGAATGGGGTTAGTGTCCTCCACCCCCTCATCGTTTACATCCTCAAAGAAGGCGTCCTTTTCTTCCATGATATGTTGGAAGGCACGCGTCCACTTCTCCGCAAGGAGGACGACCCCTTCGTAGGACCGGTAGGAGAGCGAGGCACTTAGGATGTCGACAGCGGGGTTCCATTCCAAAGTGTCAATCTGGACTGATGTAATGGGAATGGGGTCACTTAAGGGTCCCTCTCTTTTTCCAAACTGATTCATAGCCTGCTTCGCATAGTCCACCCTCGTCGGACTGCAGAGGAAAGGGTAGCGTCCCTCGTGGATGTTGGTCCCGAACAGTGTCTCCAGCCTTCCAATCAAGGCAGGAGTGTCCCCAAAGTGTCCCTCCGCAAGGTCCAGGTACACAAGGAGGTCCAGATAGTCAAGAATCGTGCTATTCAGGCCCACCCCCTCTTCTGGTCGTCTGTAGGCGAGGAAGAGGAGGGGGATGTCTTGAATAACAACGCCGTTAGAGACAAGGTCTCCAAAGGTGCCGGTGATGACCTGCTGTAGATCCACCTTGCCTTGTAACAGTAGCAGGAAGGCGTGGAGGGCGTGCCGGGAGGACTTGACCCCATCTGCAATGACAACTGCAGAGATGTTCCCCTCCCCTGTGTCTCGACAGGCAATCCTAGTCGCTTCAGGTTCCTGACAAAGGATCACATCCGACGCCTCGAAAACCCCTTTGTTGAACCGGTAGAGGGGGAGGAGGTCGGCCGAGGAGGAGAGGTTGAGGGAGAAGTTGTGAAGCTCAAAGTGGGTGGTGTAGAGGTGGATGATACGTGGGTCATTTGCATTTTTTGCAAAAGAGTTCTGCTCTTGATGCCCCACGACCAAGGATAGGAAATCCAGGAGGGAGTCCACACCGATCCAGTCCCCTTCTGGAATGTTCAGAGAGGAACTGGGGGTGTAAGCCTGGAGCATAGGACTTGAGTCAGAGCTTGGAATTGGGTAGGAAATTCCAGGTTGGATGTAGATGCGCCCTAGAAGGGGGCTCATATCGTAGAGGCGTTGTCGAACGCTGTACCGCTTCTCGGAATTGTCCCCTTCGTCCTGAACGGCCCGGTAGAGGATCTTCATGTACCTTCGGGTTCGAAGCCAGGCAGTGATTTGGGCCTGATTGGTGAAATATATGAGGGGGCTCTTTTCTTCAAACTGCTCCTTTTCCCCATAGCCGTCCTCATCCTCCTCCGCTCGAACGATGAGGACAGACCGGACTTGAGCATTCGCAGCGGCAGCTTGGGTACGAATGATGGTGTCAACGGCGTTCTCTTTGATTACCAAGTCGGCTTCCAGGACCTTTAATTGGTCCCAAAATGCGGCAATCTCGGCCTGATGATCTGCATTGATCCGGTAGTACTTCCGTTTAAAGTCCAAGAACTTTTGAAATATTTGTATCCTTTCATGACTTGCGTAGTGTTGGAGGAGCCCTTCTTCCTCCAAGATGGCTTGGGTGATGGAATGGGTCACCTCTTGAAAAAGCTGTTGGGCTCGAGGCCTTCGGGTCATGACTTGGCGTCGGATGAATTCAACTCCTACCCAGTTGCAGAGCGTAGACACCGCCTTTACTACCGCGCCACATAAGTCGTCCAGGTCTTTTCCCGGTCCAGGGTCTGGTGAGGGGTCGCCTGGATTTACTTTGTAGACTGAGTGGAGGGGTTTTAGTTCGAAGCGGATGGGAATCCCGGTGACTTTAGCGGGTCCTCCCCCTAAGCTATGCCAGTAGGTAAAGTGTTCTTCTTTTCTTAATTGATTGACGAAATTTTTTGGCACCGTGGCATTCGGGGAGACCAGTTCAGGAGGATCTGGGATCGGGTCTGTTCCAGGTTCTTGAATAGCGGTATCACTCCCCGCGACCACAAAATCCGTGATGACGGTTGGCGCAGGGACTGGGGGCATGGAATGAAGCGTGATGTTACATTGATAATTTTGAATCTCAACATCTTCTCCTAAGGAAGCGTTGAATCCCACTTCCCCAGACAGTAGGAAAAGGTTGGCTTCTCCTTTGAGCTTAAATCCAACCTTGTATTTGTCCCCTTTCTTCGTTTGGGTGACCTTGATGGACCCCTGCATTTGTCCTCCGATGTCCATTGCAGTTACGACATAGAGGTTGTTCGGTAGAGCGCCATCAACTAAAAAATAATATCAATAAATAAATAGTTGGTTAGTAGGTTAATTTAATCGGTACACAAAGCAAATGTAAACAATAGTATTTTGATGGACAGAAGGATACACGAGAGAAACCAAACGAAGGTATATAAAGTGAAAAACATGTGTCCGAGGGTATTCAATTCACGCATTTAATCTTAACAAATTCAAATCCACATACCCAATAGTTTTTTAACGTGCGGATCGATATACCAACACAATTCCTTTTCAGTCACAGTTTTTAACCCAACACGATGAAGTGGATTTTTGCTAAGAATCTCAATCTCTTCTGTAGACATGTTGTTGCTGAAGCCAAATTCAAAGTTGAAGCCTCCTGTGATTTTGACCAATCCCCCCAACAACTCGCAAGATACTTCGGCTCCGAACCCCATGTCGTATTCTTTCTCGCTGGCATCTTTGATGTGGGTGAATTGATAGGAGGCTGGGTTCTGGGAGTCACCCACCTGAAGGACCTCATGTAGCGGTGGTTGCAATCCTTCACAGTCCGTCGGAAGAGGGGGATTCTTTCCCGTCATGCTACCCCCAAATAAGTTGAGTCCAATTCTTTTGGATGCCCCAGGATCCCATAAGTCTCCCACCAGAAGGACCCCATCTTCAAGACATGGGCGATACAAGACCCCAGCATTGTCAGCCATTGTTAAGCTCAACACATAAGTGGTGCGATATTGTGAACTGACATCGTAAATTGAAACCATGAAAAATTAATCCTTGCGGTGAATCGTTATCGGTGAACCACGATGGATTGATTGATGATAGGATTAACCAAGCAGCACCAGCTTACCATTGTACGGTTTATCCAAAAAAATACGTATATTTCTTCGTTCGTCAAATGCATATTAAGCGAAGCATGCGAGTCATTCTTGTTGATCATTATTAAATGTTTTTGTTTAATTTTTGTAATTATCCGAATCAGAAAGTACAGACATAAAATTTTAGAATAGGTTTTTATATCCTAGCCAAGCAGTCCAATGGAAGCTGTAATAGAAAATATCAAAGCGGTGAAAACATCAATTATTGTTGTAATGGCTTGTAGACCAAGTCTTGTTGGCGCAGACGACGACGTAGCTCTGGCTTTTGTAGTAAGTTAGGCGCGGACGGCCTAAGGGTGCTGTTAGAATCTGCTGGCTACTCATGCTAATAACCCTGGATTGTGATATAAGCCTTATTAAAAAGTAAGCATAAGATAAAAACCAACAAGTTTAGGTTTGCCTTTATTCCAACAGTCATAAAAGTAAAATCGTGATCATATCATTCTAATGATTAGAAAGATGAGTTTGATTTGGTCCGTTATCTTGGCCTCGTTTTCCCTTATCTGGGCGGTTGGCTTGACCTGCCTACTTGAAATCGGTGAAAATGAACAGAAATAATAAAGGCAAATCAATGACATCATTAAGTTTTTGAATGAAGTGATGTCAGAACTACATAGATTTTTCCAAACTTATGTGACTCAAGTTTTTTCAACTGGTGTACCATCGTATGACTTTATTGGCTCATTATTAGTTAAAAGAAAACTTTAATGGAGTACAAGACGGTGATAAAATAAGTAAAGAGCGATACACTTATTTTAGGGGCATTGGACTTCTTGGTTGTGTTGCCTGTAGGTCTCGTTGTTGTGTTTGTGGGTCTCGTTGTTGTGCCTAGGGTCGTGGTTCCTGGATTTGCAGTACAACCGTGGCGAATGGATCCAGTTGGTCTGTTATAACTGGTGGTGTAGGACATTGCCAAAGTTCCCGTATGGTTGAGGCAGACGTTGGTCCCAGTAAAATTGGTCCCAGTGAAGAGTTGCCAAGAAGATCGACCAAAGAAATAGTAGGATCTGACCGTAGCTCCATTCGTATTGTTGTTTCCAGTCGTTTCTGCTTCTCCACGCATCCCATCAAAATTATTTTCAGTGAAGTAAGCAAACTTGTTTTCATTCTGAGCAGGGTCTCCGTATCTTGTCAGGGACCACGTGGAAGCATTAGTACTGACTCCTAGGCTGGAACATGTAGTCGTACCAGACCCAGATTTTACGACGGTGATATCACAAACGGAGTTGTTGCAACCACGAATCCCCCATCTCCATGCAAACGAAATATTATTTTTAATCTCCCAATTGTGGCCTTCATATACGAGTAAGTTACTTACAGTCCATTTATCCGATAGTAGAGCGTTGTGCCGTTAGAAACTGGCAAAGTACCACTGGTCGTAAAGTTCTGTATGGGAGAGGCACACCCTGACTGTCTATAAACGTGAAAATATTGTTGGGCATCTACCCCCAAGAATAAAAAGGGCGCAACAAACACACTCAACAAAAAAAGTTTCCCCAGCATTTTGATATTGAAATAAAATTGATATTGAGCAGTTGCCTGGAGGAACAATGAGCAATCAAGAACTGACAAAAATCCACCCGGCTTTATTGATTACCTCTTGTTTATTTAACGAAGTGATAAGTCAAAAAGACATTGCCATTACTATTTGGTACTTCAACGGTCACAAAAGTAAAATCGTGTCCATGCAAATGATACATGATTGATTTTTTTGTTCGTTTGTGGGTCCGTTATCTTATCAAATGTTGCCATGGCTTATTTGTGAAATCATCGGCAACGTAAGTGCAAATTGTATAACGATTCAAAGGGTGATCTCATTTACTTTGTTGGCAACGGACGAAATGATGTCAGAACTAGGTAAGCACTTTGGTCGGATGATTCACGGCACCATGATTTATCAGAATGATTATACACCAAAATAATTTTTCTCTTATTTCGCAAGATAGAATAGTGTATGTTCATATTGTAATTACATACTACATACTCATGGACTGAGTAGTAAATAGTTTGCTGAGGTTATGACTCAAATACGAGCCCAGTCAGTTAATTGTCATCGCATAAACCATTGCAATAATCCACGGACCCAGCAGATTACTATTAAATATCTTCCCGTTGTATGAAACAAAATTTCCATGAATCTAAATCTTCCAGTTCGGAAGATTTGGATTCATGTGAAACATTTACAACGAATGAACTGGACTATTTCGCTTTCAATGGGGCTTAGGAACCAAAGTATTATCCATCCCATATCACCAGTCGATAAAAAGCTTTTTCGTGTACCTCAAACTCTGAGTTTTGGCTTATCGACAAATCCTGCATAAGCGCCAATTTGTACATAACAAATCTCCAGTCTTTACTCAAATTTTCAGATTAAACGTGGAGAATGTAAGTTGAGATTTAGGGGGTTGCTTATTCAGAGCCAATCTAATCAGAGACAGACAGAGCAGGAAAAAATGATGGCACACCTTGTTCTGATATTGTTATCATTCATACTATCCCATTTCCTTCTCACTGCTCAATGCCAAGACGTGAAATTAATAAACCCCATCTTGGCCACCAGAGTCCGTGGTAAAGTCAGCTATGAACGATCCGCCTCAATCTCCTTCCACATCGCCATGCGTGACGCTCCCACCGGTTCCCTTCCAACAGAGCCCAATCTCTGTTCTGGGAGTGCTGGGACGGATGCTAATCCACACTGCCCCTACCTCTTCGCCCTTCAGGGAACCTACGATATGTTTCACCGCCTCACAACGTCCCAAGACGCACGCATGTTTGAAAAAAGTGCAGCTGAGTCCTCGCAGGGGGACAGATGTGGGAAGCCGGCGAACCTTTTTCCCTCCATCTTCACGGAGTCAGAGGTCGTCAATAGGGTGGATGCTGAGCTTGCCTCCTGTGTCAACCAACAGGCCGTAATCCGGGAAACAATATCCAACTTTTATTCCTTCAATGTGGACGGTCCAGTATCCACTGTACTGTCACAAATAAATATTATTTATCTACAAACGGTGAAACCTTTATTTGTCCTTGCAGGCTTTCGACAATTATATCTCGCACTACGGAAACGTGGGTACAAGCGGTCCAATCAACAACCGTGCTGAGGGGTCCGCCATGTCGCTTCTCAATATTTGGGGAGTGGTTGGCAGGGGTGCCTTGAAAATCGCGTGGGACATGGCCATCCACCAATGCAGGCACATGAGCGTCCTTCCATCTGGACTTGTCAATTCCACCCATCTCCTCAATGCTCTGAACAACCTGGAAGTGGACGCAGACGAGGTGGGCTATGGACTCGCCGTGAGGACCGATGAGGGGACTAGGGGACTCTACTGGTCCCTTCCCATAACTGACTGTACTCTAGAGGAGCCCCAAGGGATTACATTACTCAGGGTGTACATGCAAGTCCCACTGGTGTCTCTGGGATCGTCCTGGTCTCTCCACAAGCTTACCTCTATCCCCTTCTACGACGAGTACAATGGGGCGGCTTACATTTGCAGCAATTCCCCCTACGACAAGGCCACTTGGTTCCACTTTGACGCCAAGTCTAATTCCACCGTTCAAAGCAACGTGGTTGAGGAAGGGATCCTGCAATTCATCCCTTCCGAAGCCGAGGACGAGATTCTTGCGGACCATACGGACCTCTGCGCCTCCTCCATCATTCTAAACGATACCGAGGCAATTCTGGACAATTGTCCGCTTCATTGTGTGGAGCAGGTCGTTCCTCCTGAGGCCCCCTTCATAGCGAGAAGAGGGGACAAGAATACCTATTACTTTGCAAAAAGACAAACCTCAAGAACCACGATAGTGTTGCAGTGCTCAGGGGACCCTGACTTCACTTTCGACCTTCCTCCCTTTGGAGCACTCAGGGTGTTTCTTCCCTGCAGGTGCTCCTTTAGGGTGGGGGCACGAGTGATCAAGGCGGACGTGGCAGGATGTAGTTTGGGACCAATAGTTGCAGACTGGGTGGTCCCTTTGAATATGGCTGGGCCTGTGGGTAGTCGAAGCAATGTTGTGCACGTTCCACAATAGTGTAATTATAAAACAAACCTGTTATAATAAATTGACAATTATTTTCAGCATTTAAGGAATTTGACTCGTATATTTAGCATTCAAAAATGATAGAAATTTCAGCAACAACCTGGTATCCACGGCATAACCAATTTGTAGCAATTGTGGTTATGTGTAGGTAGTTACATAAGGTGGCCCGAAAGTAAATGCATTTAGACACCTCATTTATAGACTTTTGTGCCCAATTCAATCCAGCGATTAGCAAAATAAATTCTAAAACTTCCGCACTACAGTTTCACTGCCACATAAAATTGATCTTGGTTATCTATTGTGACTGAGTTATGCAAATTTGGAAGAATCAAGCAAATTGATACGTAATGTTGAATTTTCATAAATATATTTGCATTATTGTGTACACTTAAGCTACAACGTAGTCGCTACATTTAGCCACCCCCTCAGCAGCACAACTGCGAAGACCACAGTCATACATTTGTCCTGGTGGACATTCCACGGCTTCTCCCAAGGATCCATAGACACAGTCATGATATAAATAGCAGTTTTCTGTAAATAAATGACAGTATACGTAAATTCAACCTTGTTGAAAATCGAAAAAATATTCATATTACGTGGATTAGCAATTTTCCCAATATAATCCACTGGACAATCCACTTGACACGCAGGGGATGGTGTGGGTACTGGCTCTGGATTCGCTGTGGTTGTCGCTAGAGTAGTAGTTGTGGGTACTGTTGTGGTGGTGGTGGTTGGTTGGGTTGCCGTTGTCCCAGTCGTTGCCCCCGGTGCAGTTGTAGGAATGGTTAATGGCGTCGTTGTAATGGGATCCGGAGACGCTGTGGAATTTCCGTAACAAAGGACACGATCCGCATATGTACAATTGAGCCAGAACATATGGAACCAAAGCCCTGGTACGCATCGGTCCTCATACACCATCCCGTACAGGCAACGCATGAATTTGGAACAGTCCGCTGCGAAAGCAAAAAGCATATGATTATTTAAAATTTGTAGATTATACAGTCAGAATAGACTTACTGGGGTGTGGACGAACGGATCCAGGGTCATTAATTGGACAAGGGTCTGGGTTCACGGTTGTAGGCTCAGGAGGAGGACTGACCCATCCATCAGGTAAAATTAATCCCCCAGTTATGTTCACATTTACATGTTCGACTAGTCGTTCGCTTGTGTACATGTCACAGGTTTGACCAGCCCTTAAGTAGGCGTATGATCGACAGGTAGCCGTGACGTTGCATAGATGACAACACGCCGTGTAGGACGGTATGTTCTGTTCTCTTGCAAAGTACTCCCCCTCTGGCACCCATTTTGGAGTGGGTGCTCCACAAACAGATTTCCCATTGGCAGAATCCATGAACACAAAAAAGACAATGAAAATTTTAAACAATGTGAAACGGTCATATTTGGCCATTGTGCTAAAATGATTGTTCAATGGGATATATGAACTCCTGTATTAAAAAACAGTGCGGAATTAATGTGCATTTGCTTAGTGATCCGCAGTTGGGATGACGTTAATCCATAATGGTTGATCCCTTATCAATGCTGGGTGCCATCCATCACTGTCAACCTGATTTTTCTTATTAAACCATTACGTACCTCACAATTCTTAGCTAAATCACCAACGGGGTGAAGTGGGAACAAGTAAAAACCTTAATATTTTCAAATTTAACGTTTCAATTGTTTCAAGGTTCGATTTTACCCAAGATGACGGAAGACGTTTTGGTTTAACCTTTCGTCAACCGATTTTGGACTACGGTGTACAGATAAAGAAAAGTTGAACCTATCTAATCATCGCCAGCAGGTTCAGATGCTGATTGGGAATTGATTAGTCGCGGCTCAAATAAACACAATGCACCAAGTGTTTATCTCTTAATATTGCACTGCCAGGGTTAAAATATGTAAGAATCTGCCTATGTATTCAAAGATAATAATGCAACACTTTCTGAAACAATTTCTGGAATCATGAAAAGGAGTAAACCGACGAATTGTACAGTGTTGTTATTGCAATTACCCTTAAAGAAGTATCGTATTCGTACTACATAGATATGCAGCAATCATGGAGGAAAAACATGAATTGAAAAGCAGGAAAGCGATATTAAGCTAAACTCTAAAGCCTGACACAAATCATTGATACTTGAAAAGTAAATAATGTTAATGTACATAAGTCCATGCATAAGATGTCAGTTTCAATTACTGAAATGATTAAAATACGACGACTGTTATGCATTATACATTCCTGTGTGCAATAAATTCATCTAATGTAGTCATTGCATTGAGCCTCGTCTTCGGGGGCACAACTACGTAAACCGCAATCATACATTTGCCCTGGTGGACATCTCACAGCATCTTCTATATTGCCAAAGATGCAATCATGGTAGAAAAAGCAGCTGTCTGGAAATATGCAAATAATAGACCTCAAATTCTGTAAAGTGGTGCAGAATTCAAAGTACCGAGATTAGCAATTCTCCCAATGTCACTCCCCGTACAGTCCGTTTTGCAAGCTGGTGATGGAGTGGGGACTGGATGACTTGTGGTGATGGTGGAAATGAGTGTGGTGGTTATAGTAGTGGGGGTAGTGGTTGTGGTACTCGGGGTAGTAGTTGTGGTAGTGGGTGTGTTGGTTGTGGTAGTGGGGGTAGTGGTTGTGGTAGTGGGAGTGGTGGTAGTGGTTATGGTGGCTATGATTGTAGTTGGTGCAGTGGTTGTTGGAGCTGTGGTGGCGGGTGTAGTGGTAGTGGGTGTGTTCGTCGTTGTGGTCGGTGTAGTGGTAGTTGGTGTGGTCGTTGTCGTAGTGGTGGTGGGTACAGTGGTAGTGGTTGTGGGTGCAGTAGTGGTGGTAATAGTCGTAGCTATCGCGGTTGTGGTTGGCAATGGAGTTGTCGTACTAGGGTCTGGAGAAGCTGTTGAATTGCCATAACAGACGACACGATCGGCATAGGTACAATTTAGCCAGAACATGTGGAACCATAGTCCTGTTACACAATTATCTTCATACACATTTCCTAGCAGGCATCGCATAAACTTGGAGCAGTCTGCTGTAGAAATAAAATACATTTGAAAATAATTTGAATGCCAAGTCAAGTTCCAACTTCCAGAGCACTTTATCTCTTACATGGGTGTGGTCGAACCGAGCCAGGATCATTAATTGGACAGGGGTCAGGATTTGAAGTCGTTGGCTCTGGGGGAGGACTCACCCAGCCATCAGGTAGAATCAATCCCCCCGTGATATTGACATTTACATGTTCCACAAGCGTTTCGCTAATGTACAAATCGCAGGTTTGACCAACTCTCAAGTACGCGTAGGATCGACAGGTCGCCGTCACATTGCACAGATGACAGCATGCTGTGTAAGACGGTATGTTTTGTTCCCTTGCAAAGGACTCTCCCTCAGGAACCCATTTTGGAGTGGGTGCACCACAAACGGTTTGTCCGTTGGCACACCAAGTGTGCATGAGTAAGAAGAAAAGGGTGCCAATTTCAAGCAATACGACGCGACCAATGAAGACCATTGTTGAACTGAACTAGGAATTTTGAACCGTTTATAGGACAGACTTTGTTCTGTTTGCAACCACAGCATTCATTGGAGTTGTGTATGTTCATCCACCACCACCACTACTTGTAATCCCTCTATACGGCTATGACAGAGGTAGATCAATCTAAATATGCTTTTCCATACTCCATCAGAACATTCTACGAGCGAGATAAGCCACTGATCAATATACCATCCATCATCCGTGCTACAATGATTTTATAATTCAATGTGGTCGAGATGGTTGAGATGTCTGCAATAATTGCTTTGCACTACCCAGAATGCTAAATAACAAATGATTACAAGCCAACTAGAAAAGGCAGAAATAAAAGTCATAGATATCACTTTTTATTCAATGCACCATAAAAACAATTTCAAATTGTATCTCGCAGCCAACTTAGCCCCTTCATAAGTACATCATAAATGCCTCCACCAGTAGTGCGGAGTCTTTTGTTATTGGAACTGCATACTCCGTCCGAAGTACAATTAACAGGAGGGTCACGACAGTTCAGACCAAAGCAGTCAAACTGTTGGGATCCAGGGCAAGTTACCAAGTCGATGTCTCCAGCCGCGCAAGCAAAGTATTGATTGCAGTTCTCTGAAAAATTCTTTGTACACAAATTGATTTTGTGTAGAGTTGGCTTTGGTTACCTGGATGTGGAATTAACTTGAATTCTTCCGGACCACAGTTCGGATTGAAGGTTGTTGCTCTTGTCGTCGTCATGGAAGTGCCATTCGTATTAATTGTTGTTGGCAATGTGGAAGATGGATTGTGGATCTTCATTCCGGCACAACTACCAGGGTAGAAAATATCTCGAAAGTGCGTATGGTTGTAAAGTAGACATGTTGTATTCTCGTGATAGAATGACTCGCAATTGTTACTGTTATTACAGTAGTTACAACACTCGTGACACGTTTCCGTCGGCCTGTGTTCTACGAGTGCCGAATCAAAAGGGTAGGGTCTGGCCATGTAAACATTGTAGCAACCTTGCTGCCCGTAGCAGGATGTAATGCAAGTAGCAACCACAAGGAGGAAAAATAAAGCTAGATTAGGGTGGCCCATGGCAATGGGGCGCAGTGAGACTCGATATAGTTTGACTTGGTGTATGTGCCAGCAGTTCAGTACGCAATGCAGAAAGCGAAATAAAATTCAAGAGTGACTGGTGATGACAGGATTATCTTATCAGGATTCCGGAGTATCAGAAGCAACAACGCCAGTAAACCGTGAAACATTACTTGTGAATTCAATTCAAATACAGGCGACTTTTCAAAGTGGAAGATAATTGTCATTCTGAATTAGGCTCTGGCAACATTTCTTATGGCAACTACAAAAGTTGTGGATTATGAGACCAGGTGTTGACGGTTCCTTCCCCTGTTGTTCCTTGTAAGTTTCCTGTACTAGACGCACGATTGTACTTTGGCAAGTGATACCCTGAAGGAATTGAATTTTAGTGTCATTACTACTTCCGCCTCTTGTAATACCGCCGTATCTTTTGCCCCTAGCTACTGTTGTTACAAACCGGAATGCATAATACTGTTTAACGCTTTGATGGACCAAAAATTAATTTACACGAAGATATCTGTCTAAACGTCCGATAAAGTATCTTATCATCGAGAGGATGGTGTTTGCTTTGACTTAGGGGGTACAGTTGCAATGTCAATGCGACGCGTTGCACAAAATAGCATAGACAGCCGATAAAAATGCAGCCAGCAGTTGAACCTGAATAATTATCTCTCTTCGTTGCACACTGTCAGGGTTAAAGAGTTTTATTTTTAACTGAATACGCATATAGGGTACAACGAATCAACTTCTGATTGCATACTAATAAATATTTGTCGAAAACATGTTCACTCAGCCTCTGGATCGAAAAGTCTTTCCGGGAAAAAGTCAATCCTTTCCTCCAGAGCAACGAGAGGATTCCACTTCTTCTGATATCCCTCCCACTCCTTCCCCCATGCAGCCAGGAAGGATGTCAGGGCTAGGACGTGAACATCCACAATGAAACTAGGGAGAAAGGCCAATTCTGAAGGCATCTTATCTCTAAACCCTTCCCTCAGTATGTCCTCCACTCCATCTCTTAGTCGTCTCACATTTCCTCTCCGATATCTCCCACGGCTCCCAATGACAGAGGTCTGGACCTCTCTCTCCACCTCCATTTCCAACCAGAGGTACTCCTCCCACACCATGAGCCCTTGAAGGACAAACTTCCGCTCGTCAAATTCCTGGGGCCCAAGACCCCACTGGAGTGAGGACTCGTAGGATGTGAATGTCAAGTCTTCAAAGGACAGAGGGGCTTTTGTGGATACGAGATTGGCAAGCTCCTCCCCATAGACGGACTTTACCTCCGCCCGCAGTACGTCTGTCCAGGGAATGACTCCTATTTTCGAGGCGACCAGACGTTTGAATTCCAAAAGAAGCTGTGGTCCTTGGAGTCCCTCTGCCATCATTTCTTCTAGCTTGGCGTGAAGGATCCCATCTGGCATTCCTACGGGGATCGACAGCTCCATTGTGGCCCCTTCTTGGGTTAGATGGGTCACGCAATCTGCCCACACTTGTACCGAATGGTCCTCCAAGGATTCCAGAATCAAATCCCGCTCCTGCTCCGTGCTAACTTCGTTCAGGGCTTCCAAATGATCCTGAATATTTTCCTCGACGTTCTCACAGTCACAAGGGGGAACCTCTTCACTCCGGTAGACGCAAAAATATGGGAGACCATTAAGAGTGGAGAAGTCGGAGGTCCACTTTTCCATTCGGCCTTCGTCCACGATCTCCTCATGAATCTCAAGGGCCCTCTCGATTTCCCCCATCAACTTTTCCCTCACCTGGATCATTCCTGGGGCGTCTTTTTGGTTCCTCCAAACCTCCTCCAATGTTCCCCACAGGACCTTGGCGCGTTCCATCCACTCAGACGTTCTTTTGACTGACGACGGGAATAGGACCCGGCTTTGCAAGCCATGGAAAATTGAGTCCCTCAGCTTTTGCAAGCTGGCCTCCTCCCCGCCCCGGAACTGGTGTTCCATGGTTCCGGAAAAGATTCCGTGGTAGAAGGAGGTTAAGGCGTCGTGAAGTGCAACCCTTGGTTTTAGATGAATCACGTTCTCCTCTGCGAGACCCGCTGTGGTTTGCAGTAGTTGCAGCAAGGGGACGTCAAGAGCCCTTTGACTTTTCTTGTTAGTTATGAATGTGATATCAGCCGCCACTGACCTGCCGGAGATGGCAGATTGGAGGGATAGTTGACCCACGATGTTTAGGAGCCTTTCTTGTTGAATTGACTCGAATTGTCCATTTGTGAAAAAGAGAAGGGCGTCACTGATCGAGGCGAGGAAGGTGGTCAGTTGACCCTCCCTGGAAACCGTGTTGCCTGACCGGAGTAGCGTCTCTGGTCGACCAAACTCCTCCACATCAAGAAGGAGCAGTGCGTCGTAGGCGTCTCCAAGTGCCGCCTTAGTGGAAGGGTCAAAGGGGAGGAGGGTCATGGTCACCCCTGGGAAGGAGGAGGAAGTACGGAGAAACCCTGGTCTCATAAACAAATCGTCAAGAACACCTTTTTTCCCACACCCGTAGAACCCAAGGGCTGATAATGTTAGGAATCTTAGATTGGAGTGGAAAACGGCTTCCACCTTTGGGTTGATTTCCAGAGAATGGTCCAGGAACGGCAGGGGAAGTCCCACAGACACCAAAGGGCCCACCAAGTCTGTGAATTCGGTCGGATCGACAATGAAGGTCATGAGTCCCTGGAAAAAGTCCAGAAGGGAAAGCTGGTTGAAGAATAGGCTCTCTGCAGCCAAGGCAGCCGCTGCTGTGGGGGCCAAACCGCTGGGATCCATCTTGTCCCTGTAAGAAAGAAGACTGTCCGCCACTCCTTGCATGATATCCTGTGACTCTAAGGCAGTGTCCTCCACAAGTCTCTGGAGCAGAAGGGAAAAGGTCCAAACTTCCTCCAAGGCGTCGGCTTGGTGTAGCATTTGAATGAATTGCATCAGGACCGCTTCCCTGAGGCTACCTTCCTCCTTGACCAAAGCTGTTTTGACCGAGTGTACGCTGTTGTTTCTTACAAGCTCAAGGAGTCTTTGCCCCGAACTCAAGGGAGGCCCATCTGCCACGAAATGTGCAGGGCAGTCATTCAGCAATTTTCCAAAAGCATAGGTCAGTCTGCCCTCAAAGTCCTCATCATATGAAAGGACGCTCTCTCCTGGGACCTCGGAAAGTAGCTCGAGGCTCGGTTCGATGAACATGTGGTAAACTTGTCGACCTTCAATAAGTGGGGTGACTTCCTCCAATATGTTTTTGTATTCAAGGATTGTGGAGATGCTCCAAAAGATGAGGAAAGCCCCTGTGAACGGAGTCAACTGTAGAAGGAGCTCTGTTTGGGAAGCAGCATCTCCATGCATGTTCGCAAGGAAGGCAGGCTCTCGTCTGTGCTTCCCATTGTAGTAAGTGTCCAGCACCTCTTGCCAAAATCCTTCTTTGACAGTCCCCTTGGAGAACCAAGTGAGCTCTACTAGGCCCTCTCTTCGCAGAGGATGACCGTTAAGGGCACCTTCTTCCCGCCTTGAGGAGAAATGAAAGGTCCTTAAAATAGCTTCGTTGAGGAGGCTAGACTTCCCAAAGGGGTAGGGCTTTGTCCCTAGGCGTATTGCTGTGACGAGTTTAAAGGGAGGTTCGAAAATTGTGCATGGTTGACGTGGGATCCCTTCGTCTTGTATCTGAACTAGGGTCAAGGCCTTTGTCAGGTCTGTGCCATGCACAGTTGATAGCGTAATCCGGGGAATGTGCCAAGGCAAGGCACGAAGGTGTCCCGACACGTCCATATTCCTGGGATTAACAAGACGCTGTAGGATTTCCGCAGTGGCACAGGGGCCCCCCGGAAGTGAGGATGTCAGGAAACCCACAAGGATGTCGGATGCCGAGAGAAAGAATGGCTGACCAGCTGATCGTCCAGACAGCTGATTCTCACAATCGTCATCGTTTGCAAGGGCCATGTAGGTTCCGACGCATGCCAGAGTTTGAATTGGGGAAAGGAAGGTGGACAATTGATCCATCATCCAACCCAGTCGGGACTCGTCATCCAGGCTGTTAGGTTCATCCCCCTTTTGGATGCGAGGTAAGTCTCGGGACATGTCTGGGTAATCAATGTAAAGAAGTGTCCGGGGAGGAATGCATGAGGCCCAGATTGAGCCCTGTCGCACGTGGTATATGAGGAATGTGAACAAATCCTTGTTCCAGGACTCCTCCAAGGCCTCCTTGGTGTACAGCACAAGGGGAGGGAGTGCTCTCGTGAGGACTGGGGTCAAAAGGAAATCGTCCATTGAAATGCTCTTCATTTTTGGACCAGTCAGGAGTCTCCATTTTTCGTCCGTGACATCCAACCACGTCTCTGTCCGCAATATAAGGGGCCTCTTGGTTTTTGGGGACTTCGGTTTCTCACATGGTGTCAGCAAAGTAGTTGATTTTTGAATTTCAGATGATTTGTCAAAGGCGTCAAAGGCCTTCTCAATTTCCCCCAGCCCCCATGCAGTTGAAAACAGACCTTCAACCTGACTCCAAAAAAATAGTACATCCTTCGCATCCAATGCTACCTTCAGCTGATCTCTCGCTGAGATATTCTTCAAAAGGACTTGTGTGAAGTTGTTAGGAACGATGTCTTTCACGATGAGCGTGTGAAAGGCATCCAGCATATCCTCAACATTCTTCCACTCCTCCTCCCAAAGTACGTGTGGCTCCCCAGCAGTCATTGCTAAGGGAACTAACAGCTGACTCAAATCAGCTGGGATGTATGAAGGGATTGACTCGACCAGCTCGTCCAGCTGGTAAGGGGGAGAAAAAGTGGTCGTTGGCTGACAGAATAGTTTGAAAATCTGGGCCAGAACGCTCTTCGACTGATAGAATAGAGCCACCCACGCTCGAAACTTTGGGTTCGACCACACCCACTCCTTCTCCTTATGGGTGAAGAGGGCCACAACTTCCAAGACTGATGTTATCGTGCTCGCAGTGGTAGGTTCCATGTCAAGGTTGATGGCTTGGAGTTTCAACCAGAGTTTGAAATAGTTGGCATTCATCCCAGCAACTTGAAGTGTTTCAAGAACGTCTAAGATCCCATTGATCTTATCGTTCTGTATGGCATCTAATTTGTCCCTGATGTCCGAATCAAACTCACTCCTAGGGCCGTGGATTTCGCTTCCTTCAATGAATCGGTTTGCAAAGAAGGTGCAAATTAACCTCAAGACTCCACCCGGCTCTCCCCCAGCGTAGGAAAGAGTGACCGAAAGAACTTCCAGAAGAGGGATGAGAAACGGGTCTGTGGTTGGCTCGTTTTTGTAGGACTCGACGGAAGTCTTGAGGCTGCTCCAGTCATCCGTGGGGACTTCGGGTCGGTCGAATCCTGTCCCTTCCGTCCACCCCTTCGCCTTAAAGACGGACGTCACAGGGCCTCCGAGGAGAGGTGCAATAGGTCCTGCCACCGAGTGGACAAAGGTTTCCCTTGTGGCGAAAACAGAGGCTGTGATGACGGCCATGGCTTCCCTCCATGCGGACAGGTTTTGGACCTCCTCCCTCAGCTCGAAAGGCGATGGTTTGAACCGGACAGGGAGAGCCCTTCCCTCCAGGATCTTGATAAGCTCAAGGGCCGTCTCTCCCTGAGCCCTTGGGAATAAGGGATATCTTGCAACATTCTTAGGACTCAAGGCGTCCAGGCCCTTGGGATCTCCAGAGATAAAAAGGAGGGTGTCCAGTTTGTCGAAAAGGACGCTTCCCACGGAACCACCCCTTTTCAAGACGGTCAGAATTGGAGAAGGCTGACCCTCTGCGAAGTTGTCAAAGTCCCCCGCAATCGTCCCAAAAGATCGGGACCCCACCTTCTTAACCACACGGTTGAACCCTGAGGTTGCTGAGAGGAGTGAAGTGGTGAACTGAGGCGTGAGGAGGAAGGTCATGTCCTCTTCTGACGTAACCGTCATTATAGTTTCCACCATCTGAAGGTAACTCTCACAAACCCTCTTCCCCTCCCTGAGTTCCTTCACAAGGGTCAGGTTTGTTGGGAAGGAGTTCACCAGGTCCCAAGTCTCTAACCGCTGCCCCTGCAGGTTGGACGCTGTCCGCAATCTTGACGCAATCGTGTGCCTCCGACGGATTGAGTCCACGACAAGCTGGAAGACGTCCAGAGCAACTAGCACCTCACCCCCGGAGAAACGATGGACGTCATAGTCCCCATTGTTGGTGACAAAGTCCAGCCTGGTAAAGTCCACAATGTTGGGAGCAGAGACGCGGACTTCGATGGGGACACTCAAGACATCTGAGCCCAGGATGGGCGTCATCCGGTAGAGGGTGATGAGGGAGTTGGGAGGCAGGTCTGCTCCAGTCGCAAAGAGAATGCGTGTCCCTCCCATGTACAAATCCGCCCAATCATCGCCGTTGAACACGAAGAGGGCGGGGTCCCCAGCGAGGGTCGCGTCGGAGAGTTTAAGAGGAGCTAAGATGTCCCTCCCATCCTTTGCGTAGGCCAAGACGGACACTTGTAGGGCAGTGGGTCCAACTCGACTGGCTTTGAACTCATCAATAACGGCTATCACGTCCACTTCCCTTATGGGACTCTCGGCTTTATTAAACTCTTCAATGACGGCCCTTAACCGTGTCATGAGGTCGGCGGCAATGCCGATAAGCTCCTTTTCCTCCTGGAAGATTTTCATTGCAAAAGGGTTGTAGCTAGCAGGATTAATAGGGGTGGGTGGAGCGAAGAAGATGGGGAGGATGTGGTTTTCCTCCCGAAGACGACTACGGAGCTTGCTAAACTGCGTGTCAGGGTCCAAGTCGAACTCACTCAGAGAGAACATAGCCTCAACTGCTCCCTGCAAAGTTTCCGGCGAAAGGACCCGCGTGAGGGGACTCTCTGGTGCGCGTGGGATGTTGAGTTGGCTGAGAGGTGATAGCTTGAAAGTAATTGGCGTCCCCTTGACCCTCGGCAAGTCCGCGTATGGAGGGGTGGACTGGTGGATGGCTTTCGGCATATTTTCTACAAATTCGAACATTTCCTCGATGGTGGTTGGAGCAGGGATGATGATTGGAGGTCGTATCTCTGCCTTAATTCGCTTGCTGAAGCTCTCTTCCCTCTCCTTCTCCATCATGTTGAGAGAGGCTTTGATGCCTACGTCAATTCCCGCAAACACAGGGATGAGACCTCCGATGTGACCTCCTAGGACGAGGTGGTCGTGGGACAGGTTGTCGCTTAGGGAGAAGCTGGCGGTGGCTGCACCACCGTACCGGATCTCGCTCACGTAGTGAGTGGCGTCAATGTGTCCTGTGTGTGACACAAGTTATATTAAATGGCGCACTTTCAACCTTAAGTGCTAGGAAATTCACAAGTTTGACTCACCTGCCATTATGTCCTCCACAACCGATGGGGTGAAAACCCTGGGATCCTCCACAACAGAATTTCTCACCTTAACGATGGACGTTGTGGTGTCGAACTGGCAGAAAAACTCCTCCTCGTCCGACTTCCTCACCTCGTCCTTACTGAACTTGATCCCGCCCTCGAGTTTGATGGTGTTGGGCCCTGCGGGGAGTGTGAGCTTCACCTCAAGGGATAGGTCGAGGAGGGAGGACTTTCCTTCTGCATCCCGGACCCGGGAAAGGGTGTAGGTAGTCTCGGGACTGGGGACGACTATGACATGGTCACGTTTGACTAGTTCGTCGATACGGAAGAGGGCTTGGGGTAGGTGGGTGTTTTTATTACAATTCCAAAGGTGGCCCAAGTCCACGGCCCAATCCTCCAGTTTGGGCAGGGTTATGACCCTTTCATCCAAATTGGGGGGAGCGGAGGCTCGCCTTCGTGTTTTCCCCATGGTGGAGCAGATATTCGTAGACTCCAAATGTGACGGTTTATTAGTCGGTTACAAAAAAATGGAACGTTGTCAAGATTTGTGCGGCTTCGTAAATCGGAGCGGCCTAGGTTCGTGGATTTTTAGTTATGGTGAAGTGTAAGTGACCAGGCAAATTTTACGTACGGAATATGTGATTTCAATGTAGTGGATGCTCACAATGGAACCTACAAGGATTTGGGTCTGATAAGTTGCAACCTTCCGACCTGGCTATGTATGTTTATTGTAACCACTATATCTCGACTTCATTGTAAGCTAAAAGTGACAGAGTTTTGTTGATCCATTTGATGGAATGCTCTTGGCTTGTACTCATTCGTGGCGATGATGAGATAAGGGATGAGATATGCGCCTTCGACAATAACTGTATCTTCGCAAACATTTACATTTTGTGGGACTGGCTCATTTATTGTATGCTACATTACTGGATATGGGGGAATATAAAACTCGTTTATAATGAAAAGAAAAGTCCTGCGATTTGAATCAGTTTCGCTTAGTCGTTAACAAAAGTAAAAACCTTGATGTGTAACAGGATGGCTTGAAATCAAAAAATTGAAGTTAGCGTAAAAATTATTTCATACGTCGGTAGGATTCAGGAGCGAAAATGACGTTCTTGGGTTTCAATTCCATGCATATTATTTCTATGTCTCGGTTAGCTCTAATGTTCTTTCATCTTGGAAAAAACCAGGAGCGCCGTCTGCACAAGTTGCACTGAAACTGATTTTCCCTCGAAGCATTGTAAGCATAATCCTAAACTGAATGGCTTTCGGCTTAAAAAATTATGTTGTCTTGGGGATTAACTTGATCGATGATTGGATTGTTCAAATAGAAAATGATAACCGATCGCTAACTGAAAGCTGGGCAATCGCACGGATGAAAATTGTGCCTGAAAAACTGAGTCTTAAAGTTATGCAGGAATGTAACAATGAAGTTCTAAATTTCTTCAAATTTGTACATTATATTCCAGATGGATATTTACCTGGATAGGTGGAAATGACTTCGAATTTGAGAGAGTTTTACTTTGCTAAGTCGATGCATTTTTAATTGCCTGGTAGGTAAAATTGTAAGACAAATTGATACCCGTTTGAAGTGGAATTTGACTTTACGTTGTAAGCATAGAACACAACACACCACAAAATCTGGAGGATAATTTGGTATAGTAAGGTATTCATTCCTTTTATCACAGTGAATTGTTGTTGCACGGGTAGGGGGCGAAAGGGCGTTGCGGTGGCGTTGGACCATGTAATGCCAAGGGCAACGATTGCATCATTTTATTTCTTGTTGGAGGTCCATTGTGTAACTTTTTTCAAAAATTCCCTAATCCCACATCATCCCCGTGATGTACAAGCATTTCTGGTTCAAAGTGGCTTTAACGTTTGATCGATGCGGGACGTTTCCTTACAAAAGGGTAATCAATTAGCTGTGGACAATGTGGTAGACAGTTTGTTCCATGAACATGGAAAAGTGATTTCAATTCAAATGTCAAG
>JAQIWU010000030.1:0-49553 GCA_034696445.1 Isotomiella minor
GCTGAAGAAACAGCTGAAAGGAGACAACTTTTTGATCATCCATTTTCACGTGCTCCGGTCCGTGATTGAAAGTTTTTTAATTACAAAAAGAAACAATTATTTTTCTCTCCGTGAGTCAAAACAAATCCAGAAGAAGAATGCATTTGATGTACCACTTGGATGAACAGGGCAAGAGGGTGTATACCTTGAAGGTAAGTAAATGTTGTCATCTTGGTGAAAGGAATTAATTTGCTTGTAACTTGAAATTGCAGAAAGATGACCCTGTGGGAAACCCTACCCTGTCAGCCCATCCTGGTGAATACTACCACTACAACCTTTGTCTAAATTCTAATTTGTTGTTCTGTGATTCTCCAGCGAGGTTCTCTCCAGAAGACCAGTACTCCAGGAACAGGATCATCATTCGAAAACGGTTCGGTCTCCTTCTTTCACAGCAGCCAAAAATTGCGTGTTGAATGAAGTCTCCTATTGTAATTGCTTACTTTTCAAATTGATCCATTTAAGAAGTGGTGTTTTTTGTTTTTTAATGTTTTATTTACAGCTGAATAAATTCTGTTGAGAGAGACACGCATATATCTATTGTACAATACTTAATTACTTCTCATTCCTTCATTGTTCGAACATAAAATTGAATTGGATAGCTACTGTTAGAATGTATAATTGCAATATTTGATTTCCAAGTATGGAAAACCTCTATAATAAAGTAGGGATTGATAAGAACGGCAATCAAGCGACGGAGTTGTATATAGCAGAGGTAGGCTATTAACTTAATCTTCATCCTCAGGCATAGGGACATTCGCGAGGTGGTCCCACAGTCGCCCCCTGCATACGATTGCGGGGTTCAGTGGTTCCACAAGATTTTTATCAAAGAAGAGTTTGTTGTCCACTACAACGTGTAAGAGACCAACGATGATGATGGAAAGTGACATGTGTTCTGACGTTCTTCTATCAAGGGTACGGAACACATGCTTTACCAAATTCCATAGGTCAGTAGACGTCTCTTCGTCCAGTCGTGCGGCCCCTCCCCTCTGCAAGAAAAGAAAATTAAAGTTAGCGTCATCGTTGTTGTTCATCATCATCATATTCATTCATATGCAATTACTTCAAACTGGAGAAGTTCTTGCAAATACTTAAACAGTGTCCGTTTAAGTCCATGCATATCAATCGGCTTTGGCTTTCTTGTAAACTTTATAGAATCCATCGATTCGGTACTCTAAAATATGCAAAAATAATAATAATTTGCTCTTTCCCAATGCTTTTTGCTGCCTCAATCGTTACCTTTTCTGAGGTATTCTCCATTAAAAGTTCACCAAATGACACAGGAAAAGTGAATGATGCTAAATTTTTAAAGTAGTATTAATATAAACATGAAGGTCTTGTACTGTATGTTTTTAGTACATACCATCTCCGTGCTCTCCTTCTGCTTCAACAATATGAGAATGGAAGTCCATGGGTGCATCCTGCAAAGGATCTCCTCTCCATTATTTATCATTCCCTCATCATACATGTCATTCCATATACCTGCATATAGTCATGCTGACGTTCCACTTCAACATCAAAGCCAGCTTCATTTATGAAGTCATCTTCCACATGGTTGGCCACATTCGCAAAATAGTCTTCTTCTTTAACAATTACATCAGGCTCGGCGAGATTGCCTAGGAGGTGTTCGCGAAAATGGAGGAAGAATCTGAAATCAAAAATACCGTCAGTTCTGTTTTATTCAGGGAGTCTAACCCATACTTGAATGCTGTTGGGATACTGGGTTTCCTTTCTTCACTAATTGTCAACAAAGCCAGAATTTGCTCATAATCGTCATCGAATTCATCCACGTCATCAAAAGGATGTGGCAACTCTGCTCCCACACTCCAACACTCTATGGTCTCCTCATCGTGTAGTCCCTTGGCGATTTTATTTCCCATGAACCTGTTTGAAGGCTCCTTCTTATTAGCACCTCTTACATTTACGAAAACTGTAGCCCTTTTATTTCTGGGTCTTCTAACTCCTGTAGAATAAAAAAGATCAAATCATGACTAGCTTATTTTTACACAATGTCCGTCCCAGCTTACCATTATTGCCAATGACAAGCCGCTGTGTTTTAAGAAATACTGGCCCTGCCCAATTACAACTTGCTTTCGTTTTGGAGTACAGCTCAAAAAATTGTTGGATGGAAGAAAATTTTTTGGTATTTACTGCTGGTCTCTGAGTCAGCGCGACTCCATCATCCTCAACTAAAGCAAAAACCAGGTTATAGTAACTTAATGGAATATTTTTACCGCATTGTATCACCAAAAGTGTCGTTTTGAAATCCAGGTTCATTATCCAAATCAATAGCCTCATACATCCCTCCATTGTCCTCAAAACCATTATCATTTTCCACGGGTGGAACAAACAAGTGTTCATTAGAAGCATTCAATTGTCCGTCACCGTCTTCTGCCGGAAGTGGAGTCTCAAAATGAGGCTGGTTTACAGATTCTAAACCACTCACTTCATTCAACGACCGTCCCTATACGAATGAATGCAGTTTTAGTTGGTTCAGTAAGTAAGCTAAGCAGTGAGTGCGTCTTTATGTATACCCAAACGTTGTATATAGCTTTATCATAGTTCTCCATCAGGACAAATTTGAGTGGCTCCAAGTTTGTAATTGAGTCAACTACAAGACAAAAAACATTACGAGAACAGGAATATATTAGCTTTGTTATATCAATGCAAAATGCAAATCTCATTCTTATTCTTACAATCAATAACCGTAGCTGGGACCGGAAATTTGGCATTGCCAAAGCAGTTTTGCTGCTCTTCAATACTGGGAGGTCGAGCATCTACCTTTGTCCTCACCAAGTATCTAAATCGAAATGATTTCGAGGGAGTTAAGTTGTTCACTACGTACGCCCACGAATAATAAACGGTACAACAAGAAAGGATTCACTCACTCGTTGTAATAATCAAAGTCCAAGTCATTATCAATGAAGTCCCTAAACTTGACTTCCAACGCTGTGCGGCGAGCTCCTCCCTTAAAACTGTCAACATCCATGGGTAATGAAAGCTTAGAGTTATCATCGGTGATAAACTTGTTGTTCCTTGACTTTGTCTTCTACGAAAAAAAAAGAATAGACGACATTGACATAATGGAGCTCTGAAACATTGACAAGAAAATTCATTTACCTTTTTTTCCTTTTTTCTACGTCCTGCCCCCTCTCCTTCTTCGCCATCTTCTGCAGGTCCTGCGCCCTCGTCATCCAGGTGATGTGGATCATTTTCGTTTCCAGACCCAGCCTCGCTGCCACTCCCATCACGCTTCCGTTTCTTCTGCTGTCGATTAAGATTCGAGGCCAAATCCAAGACTGTTGATCTTGTCTTCTCGACTCGGCATGTGTAGATTTTGCCTGCGGTTTCAATGATTTTGCCTGCCCCCTGATAAAGTGAGAAATGTAGCTTTAGGTAATTGTATACGCAGTGTGTAGTGTGTACATACCAGCATATCATTTTTGTTGAAGTCTGGTAGCTCCAGAATGTCACTCATCAAATCCAAGAAGCGAATTTGGAAGGCGTTTTCGACGGTGATTTGCTACAAGTCAGAATAGAATTGTGGTTGAAATATATCATTCATTAGCAAGACGGAAGTCATATAAAATGTCACCTGGGTCTGGAAAAGGTCCAACGACGTTGAATAAATCCGTTTGAGAGTGTCCGGGTCAGGGGGAGGAGCGGTTCCGGCAAGTTGTCCTTGAACCTGGGCCGCTTCCCGACGGTTGAGAGACTGGCGCTTCATCTTCGACCAAGTCTTTGATGAAAACTATTATTTTCGCAAATTAAAAGTTGTAGAACGAATAGTCAAAAAATTAAATTTTAAAATCGAGAGAGATTTGTGGTCTTTTCAAGCGGGTGAGAGCACAACAAAACAACGGTTGCGAAAAAAATCCCACCACATTTTTGAAAGTCAGCTCAACAACCAAGGTGCCCCAAACAACGGATCAGCCGGCTTCTGTTGACGATTTCTTTTCAGAAAATTCTTGCTACTTTTTGAAAAAATAGATCTGGAAGTCTGAATTTATTTTTCACTCTTCTCAAATTGATAAAAAAAATAGGGGGCATCGGATCGGTAAAACCCAGGAGGATTCATATTACGAAAGGACAAGGGACGACATTGTGAACCAGGGCACAACAAATCAGTGAGTCATTCAATAGTTTTTTATTTTTTCTCCGTTTCTTTGTTGCATGCATGTTTCTTTTCTTTTCTTTCGTTTCCTGAATTCGTCAGTCTCGTAGCTTTGTTCACAACTTTATGGATTTATTAATTCTCTGAGCTTCGTCTGCTCTCAGCGTAGAATTGTTTTAGTCGGGTCGGTCGAAGAAACAAATCGATCAAACTTTTGCAACGCTTTGGCTTCGACATGGACGCTGGTCGCCTTTCTCTCTTCTTGTTTTGCACTTTGTGTTGGTTGTTCGTTCATACTAAAAGAAGGTTGTTGTTTGGATTGATTTTTAGGTGATGGTCCAAGGTGTATTAATCCAGCGTAGAGATAGTCGTAGTCAGGTTCAAGACGAATAAACGCAATTGAGACGAGACAAAGAATTGCGAGATTTAGCTGACAGTTTTGGAATTGGGACCGTGTCGAGATGTTTAAGAACACCTTCCAAAGTGGGTTTCTCTCAATCTTGTACTCCATTGGATCTAAACCTCTTCAGATATGGGATAAACAGGTATCTTTGTCATTTTGATCCTACGTTCATTGACTCATGGTCCTTTTCTTATGGTCCCTCCCTGCTACAGGTTCGAAACGGTCATATAAAGCGAATCACGGACAATGACATCCAGTCCCTTGTGCTGGAAATAGTCGGGACAAATGTGAGCACCACGTACATCACTTGCCCTGCTGATCCTAAGAAAACTCTTGGAATAAAGCTCCCATTTCTTGTTATGATTGTCAAAAATATGAAGAAATATTTCAGTTTCGAAGTGCAGGTAGGTTTGTTTTGTTACTTATGGGTGCCTTGCGTTCACAGTGATAGCGATGACTTTGTTGGTTTAGGTGTTAGATGACAAGGGCGTTCGTAGGCGTTTCAGAGCTTCAAATTATCAGTCGACGACTCGTGTAAAACCATTTATTTGTACTATGCCCATGAGACTGGATGATGGTTGGAATCAGGTACACATCTACTTATCTCTTTGTTTTTGGGTCAAAATATTGCAACATTTCTTTGTGTGTGCAGATTCAGTTCAATCTTAGCGACTTTACAAGAAGAGCCTATGGGTCCAATTATATGGAGACGCTGAGAGTGCAGATTCATGCAAACTGCAGGGTTCGACGAGTTTATTTTTCAGATAGGTTATATTCCGAAGACGAATTACCTGCCGAGTTCAAGCTATATTTGCCCATACAAAGCAAGCCTCGAGCTTCAGCAGTCAATTGATTCACAGGTTATGTTATGTTAAATTTGTACTGGTCTCAACTCAACCCTCACTGTTCTCTCTTGTGTGACCAAACACAGTTTTGTTATTGCATATTGTATGAAAGACTGAGAATGTCGATGTTTGATGAATATATTCCGATTTATTCATTTTTACAATGCACACTTAGGATAATTGATTCTTGTGGTATCACATTGTAATTGTAATTACAGAAGAGACAGGAGGGAAGAGTATATTTTCTGCAAATTGTATGCGGGTTGTTTTTATAAAGCAAGATAGACAAAAACGGTAATATTCGTATGACTTCGTCACGAGGGGGCAATCGTTCTATTCATTTACTGAATTTAAAGTTATGTATGAGTATATCAGGTTCGAGAGTTTGATGGTACGAATAAGCTTAACTATAGTGTTGTCCGCTCCGTCTTTACACTTTGTAACTAAAAGATTGTGGTTGTAACGTAAATTGTAAAACTTTAAAAAGGAATCGCAAAGTCATTAATACCACAGTGCAAGTATTGCTAAAACTTTATCTCGTTGCATTTTCTTTTTCGTACATCAATTTTCCTTTGTACAGTTACTTCCTAACTGTCATCATCGGCGGAATTGAGTTTGAGATGGCATCACAGGTCGCAGAGATGAAGGCATCAATGGACGCTGTGTTGACACACTCCCCGGAGTTCCTTCCCTTGTGTCTCTCTGAGGTGTAGGTTCTTTTGATGTTTTGGGTTGTTGGAATTGAAGACTGGAAGTGGTAGGAGGAGGAGCCACCTTACGCTCAACGCTAAATTGTATGCCAAAGAATTAATATACTATGGAAAAATCACGACTCATTGCCTATGTGAATTTTTTATACCTCGGAGATCTAGAACTTCTCTTGAAAATGCCTTTCATTTTGTCTTTTAATGACCCACTCTTCTCTTTCTCGCCCATTTCTGAATTAAGAGACGCATCTGAACCCGCATTAGACCCAACGCCCCGAACCTAAATTGAACAATAAGAAATTGTATTTTGTGCACTGTGCCGTCACTATGTAATATTTTTGAAGCTTACTTGTACACCTATACCAATACCAATGCGGGACGCCTTTCCTGCCGAATCGTCTCCAGTACCTTTGACAAGTTGCTTCATTTTTCCTACAATTCCTTTTGGTTTGTCCTTCGTCCTGTGTATAATATTGTTGATATGCTCTTATGGTTTGTTATTATACGATGATTATAACTCACCTTTCAACACTTGATCCTCTGGAATACTGGCCTTCAACGGATGCTATGCTGGATCCACTACCAGCGTCTGACGTACCCTTCCAAATTCGCTGTAGACAAAGAAAAAGCAGTGTAAAGTCGAATGCAGTTCGAACCTGTCGAGTACGACTTACCTGTTCATCAGGCATTGAAACAGTTTGTTCTAGTGATAGTGCTTTACGGTACAAGCTGCCACGAGGGTTGAACGTTGCAGCTGATGAGGCACCAGAATCGCTTACGTTGCTTCGAATCCTAGAACCGTTGTTCGATGAAGAAGATGATGCAGACGTAGGAGTAGGTCCTGGGGTTCTAGCACGTGAGGGTAGGGTAAGCGTCGAAGATGAAGCAGAACCAAAATATGGTCGTGGCCCTCTGCCTGCAACGCCGTAGTGATCGCTCAATCCGTATGCCCCTCCAGGCATTGAAGCCAAACTTTCTCTGGATCTTGGCAAATCCCCAGGACCGCCCTCTTCTACAAATTGAAAATGACAAAGCATTACGAAAAGAGTCAGAGTGTCCTTTGAATTAGCAGAACCAAGTGACTACCTAAAGACGTTGCCTTCTTAAAGTGCGATCTTCTTTTTTCTTTTGGATTAGTCAAGTCGTCCGGTTCAGTTAAGGACTTCATATTTTGTAGGAAATGTAAAACTTCGGCAAAACTAAGCTTCGGTGGTAGTTGAGCAAGATTGGAATTTGAGGAAGTGGGGTTTAAGGCGGCAACCTTACTCATTAACTGGTCCAACAATTTCTCCCTTTCCATTCTAACTTTCCGAACTTCCAACTCTTTCTTTATCTGAATTTCACGTTGAGTCTCCAACTTCTCTCGGTCTTTTCGTAATTTCTCATTAGCAGTTCTAAGCTTTGCATGGGCATCGCGGAGTTCTAATAAATCATTTTGGCCTTCTCCAACTTTCCGTTTCATGTCTTCCTGTTCCTCCTCCATTGCAGACTTCGTTTGTTCTAGTCGTCGCTTCGACTCCACTCGTTCCCTATCTCGTTCTCTTTCAATCTACATATTACAACACTTTAGTCAATTTCAAACAGTGAGGGCGATAGATACAAACCTCAAGTAAAGTCGTTTTCAAATCTCTCGCCAAAGTAGTTGCTTCCTTCAGACGTCTTTGCTGTTCGTCGCGTTCCTTTTGCCAGGCTAATTCTAATCGTGTTCGGCTGAGTGCGCTGGACCCTCTCATACGCCCTGTACCACTTAATAGCTTTTCCTCCTCCATCTAACAAGCAGATAAATTACATGACTGATAATCGCATGTCAAATAATCATACGCACCTCGTTTATTTTCTGTTGTAGTTCTCCTGTCTTAAGTTCCCACTGTGACTTTTCCGTCACCATCTCCGTTTTGACATGAGACGTTTCTCGCCTTGCTTCACCGAGTTCATCCTCCAGTGATGCTATCCGCTCTTGTACCGCCTTCATTGAAGCTTGTGCTCCAGCAGCTGCCTCTTCCAAGCCTGTGACAGAGCCCCTATTTTCTGAGGTAGGTCCTCTAGATTTCAACTCGGCAATGGCTCGCTGAGCAGAGTCCACCATTTGTTTGAAAGTATCACGTTCCCTCTTAGCTCTACTCAACTGTGTTTGAAAAGATGAGATCTCTTCATTTTTGACGGCAATTTGTTGGTCTTGATGGAGTTTAATTTGAGCCAGGTCATTTTTACGGAGTTTCTCTGCTGCTGTCAGCCTATATATATGTCATCAACGTTTCATTGTACGAAAATTCAAAACCTTAAATAAATATTGACAAAGCATACTTTTCTTGTAGTGTTTTAATTTCCTTTTCTGACTTCTGTGATGGTTCGTCACTTAAACTTCTAAGGTGAACTTTATTCACCTTGTCGAAATCTTCTAGCTGCCTCTTTAGCTCCTCGTTCTAGAATCGAAGCGTTGTTTATTAACTATTACCCATAAATCAACAATTGGTCAAGTTATCTTACATCCTTTTGAATTTGAAGGATCCTGTCTTGGCATTCCTTTAATTCCTTTGTTCTTGAATCAAGGTCAGTTTGCTGTTGCTTCAACAAGGACTTCAGTTTTAGGGTGTCCCGGTCTCCTGTCATGGTCATCATCTTTTTGGCATTAGCTTCCACATCTCTGAGTTTTTGCTATGAAAGAAAAAATAAACTTGAAATTTTCACTTTTCCTGTGCCATGCTAAACCCTACCTCAGGTCCTAGCTTTTCTTTAATCCAGGTATCTTGTCGGTTGTTAAATGTTTCTCTGAGCGTTTTAAGCTCTCGCTCTATAGTATCGTACTCCCGACGAAGTTTGTGCATGTCACTGTTCCACAAAAAACAAGTTTGAAAGTTATGTTTATCAAGCTTTACAACATTAGGCACCTTCCAAGTTCCTCTCTCTGTGTCGAAAGCTTTGAATTTTTTATCACAAATTCTTCTTGAATTGATTCATAATGGTCTTTCATAGTTTTCAGGTCTCTCTTTAGTCCTTCAACCTGGGCTAACAATCCTTTATTTGATTCCCCCATTTGCTGTACTCTCATTTGTTGAGAATCAACGTCTTGATTGCTAGATGACAGTTGATCTTCTAACGCGATTCTTTGTCTCTCCGACTCTAATTTTAATTTTGACAGTTCCTCTTGTGCTCTTTTCAATTCGGCCTTTGTTTCGGTGTCTAGACGCATATTGGACTCCTGTACTTCCAATGATCTATTGTTAAAATTAACACATGAGACAAATAGTGATTATTTCAACCATTGAGCTTGGCTTGGCCAAATTCCAAACGACTTACTTGCTTTTTAAAACCTTTCCTTTTTTATTATTGGAGGCTATTTCAGCTTGCAATCGCTCAATTTCTCTCTCCTTTTCTATCAGCTTCCTACGCAGCATTGTAACTTCATCGACGCTCTAAAAACGGTTATTAGAAAAGTTGTAGTTGTAGATAAAGCAAAAACAATTTGACGTCACCTTTGACTTTGTAACCGGACTGAAGTTTTCCAATGTTTGCAATTTGTCCTCTGCTTTTTGTAAATCTTTGGAAAGTTTCGCATTGGACTTTTCTAGGTCTTCCACTTTTCTTCTAAGGATTTTTGCCTCCTAAAATCATTAATGCTTCTTATTAGATGGTCCGAACGAGGGAAGTGAACACGAAGCATACAGTACAATATCTAACAACGATACCTGTTCATTCAGTTCCAGTTGCAACTTGAGCTCTCCTGCATCCAATTTTTCTCCTGCGTCCATCGGTGGCTGCCCCAGTCTTCCAGTTTCTGCACGGCCCTTGTTTAGGTCAGTTCTAGACTTTGATGACATTTTCTTGATTTGTATTAATAGTGATTCATTTTCTTCTTCAATTCGGCTAATCTATTTCAACAAAAGAAAAGAATGCGTAGGACCAACAGATACAGATTGGGCTAGCATACTTTCTGACGCAGCGTGCCTGCCTCTTCTTCGGCAAATTTCAGTTGTTCCCTTATGTCCGACTCCCGTTCCAATGCACTCTGAAGATCCCGTAATGTTTTGTGAGCATCAAAATCTGGTGGCATCGGTGGTTCCGTAGCCTGTATAACATTTATTTGTAGAAGTACAATAATAAAGACATAAGCCTCATTCAATAATTACCTCTCCCGAGGGTAGCTTTGTCAGAACTGGACTTTTCTTGTTTTTCAGACCTGTCACGCTTAACCCTTCTTTACCCTTCAGCTTTTCATTTTCTACTTTAATCTTCTTCAGTTCATCCTCCAACCTTGCCACTTTCGTAGAGTTGGAGGAAAGCTCCAGACGTTGTTCTATCTCTTTTTTCTCAGCCTCCAACTGGTCACTGCGTTTTTCCACCTTCCGTAGTTTAAACTGCAATAATCTACAGTTTTTGGTGGCTTCATCCAATTCCTTCTTCAAAGATGCAAATTCTTCAGCTTGTTCTTCTCTGAAAGAGTCTTGCATTTCCTCAAATTCTTCTTGCATATCTTGCATTTGTTTGATTGCATCTCTTTTCTCCTCTTGCAGTTGATCAACCTGTGTTTCCGCCTGAGACAACTTTGAGCGAAGGTCTGCAATACATCTCTGAAAGAAATAACATAACGTTCGTAGATTGTGCACGCAATCCTAATGTTTGGACATTACCTGCATATAGTCCCCCGTGGGCCTATTGGATAGGTCTTTTTCCAATTCTCGAACTCTGGTTTCCAAATGTTTCTGCTCATCCTTTAAATCTTCATTCACGGTCGATAACTGGTTGACTTTTTGTTGTAGCTTCACATACTCGGTCGACTGAGGGGAAGCAAAGATATGAAAACTCAGGATGGTCAAATCACTAAGGTTGATTAAATATCATGCGGGAATTCCATGATCTGTTGTTGTCAATTGTGTGTTACTATGCTTGTAGATAAGCATAAGCCTCAGCTTATCAATCACATGGTAGGAAATTAGTGTCTCATTGTACGAGTATTGGGCGCATTCATTGAAATTACCTGGGCCCTGGGTGCATCAAGACTTGCGACTCGTCTACCAAGAATTTCAGCTTTTTCCTTTTCCAGCTTATCACACTTTTCTCGTAAACGTTTCACCTCTATTTTCATTTCATCAACCTCCCAACAGCTCAGTCCCCCAGTCACGGTTTCATTTAGGTCCACAAGAGTTGTTTCTGTTGTGTCTGTAGCTGTTGTGAAACTCATTGTTTCTTCGTCCTCGTCCATTTTCTTCTTTTTTCCAGTACTTTTAACCTGAAAAATATAAAGCGACATTAAACAAATTGTCTGGAACTCACAGATAAGGAAGTCGAAGGAAGAGTCATGTGCATTTTGTTCCTGTACATCGCAAAAGCCACTCAAACGGCTGCTACTCCTCCCAATCAACCAAAATTAAAGCTAATCCTGGCTTCCAACAGGGATGAATTCTACCTTCGCAAAACTAGGGCAGCAAAATTTTGGGACAATGACCAGAATATTTTAGCTGGTGAGTCAGTCACGCGGAACTTGTATGAAATACAATTAACGTTAACTTGCTTGAACATTTCCAGGACAAGATTGTGAAGAAGGTGGGACTTGGCTTGGCGTAAGTAGGAAAGGAAAGTTGGCTGCTTTATTAAACATAATGAGCAAGGCTGCCGAAAAGAAGTTGAAGACAAGAGGAAATATGGTTACCGGCTTCCTTGGGTCTGACCCCAACGTCCGTGGTTGGACATACTGTAACAGCCTGCACCAGACCAATGACATCAGGACACACTACGGTCTATTTAGTCTAGTAACAATTGATTTACTTCCTTCAAATTCCTCAGTTCAAGCCAGCAACGAAAGTGGAAGGTAAAATCTCATTTTTTAAACTGACAAGGTTCGTGCAAGAGAAACAGATTTTTGTATTCACATCCTCTCTTGCGCCACCCATTCTTTTTCTTGGACCAAACTTTCAAAAATGGCTGATTTAAGTAAATAAACAAGACAAGCCACATTTTTTTTACACATTTGCAAAAACCTGGTCTTCGTGTTCGGGCGAGCAAAGATTTAGTGAAATGAGCTTAGTAAAATGTAATGTTTTCTCTGAAGCAGTAAAACACTCGAGCAGCAATCCTTGAGGTCAAGTTGTGAAATCACCTACTTCACAAACGTACAAGATAACCCACCCATTCGCCTTGGGGAAGGTGAAAGCCAGTACTTTGCATTTGGAAATAATGCACAGGACGCTCCTTTCTCCAAAGTCACGCATGGCTGTCAAGAATTCGAAGAGATTGTGCAAAACTATACAAATCTTGTACTCACTCCCACTGCCAAGGCTGACCTGAAGGACAGGTTGCTCACCTTTCTCAAATCGGAAACAAGGTACCTAACAAATTGTCCCAGTCCTACAGCTTAACTCAATGCAAATGCTCTATTTTTCAGATATTATCCAGACTCAGTTATGGAAAACAGGGCAATGGCTGCAGGGATCCCCCCTCCTCCTGCAGAGTTGACGTCTATATTTGTGAAACTAAGGGAGAAAATGTACGGGACTCGGTATGTTTGCCAAAAATCTCCTATCGCATACTCTTACTGACCACTGAATATGTCCCATCATTTGCAGAACCCATTCTATGATTCTAATTGATACAGACAACAATGTAAACTATCATGAGTGGACAATGGAGGAACCCATTGACCCTAGTAAACCAAACTGGGCAGACGTGCAGTATAATTTTAAAATTGACGAAGAGCAGTAAATTATTATTTTACTAAAAATGGACTAAAGTATATTACCTGTATGATGAAGGCTACATCGGCAGATTCTGTGCTTGTGTCGGCATCTTGGGATTCTTGAGAATCAGGAGGTGTGGGTGTCACCTCTTGTACTCCTTGAATTAGCAGTCTTTTCTTTTTTGTCTTTTTTGGCTTTACTTCCACAACCGAAGTGTCGTCGCTCTTCTTCCCACGGTCTTCATGCGAAAGGATTGGAGATGATGGGGGTTTCGGTGAAGGAGATGCTGGGGGTGTTGCTTCCTCCGCATTGAAGCTAGGGGTCTTTCTCAAGCGTATTGTTACGGTTTCAGTAGGAGCCGTTTCTTCTGGAACTACTTCTGTTAAATCAGTGGTTCTCCGACGACGTAGTAAAGGCCCATCACCTGCACAATTTGTAATACAATTTGGTCACTTCTGTGTCCCATCGTTCATCATGAAACACAACAAAATTCTTACCTGAGGGCAATGTGAGAGTTTCACTGACCACAGAAACGGACGTTTTCTTTGTTGTCTGTTCTCCTTCCCTGTACTGATGCAGTCTGCAAAATAATGAATATTTTAATCTTGTCACTTCCCAAATTATACGGATGAAACCTATTTAATGCGGCGGATGAGATCGAGGAGTAAGGTGAGCTAAAGTCTTTTTCGTCTACGGAGGAAGAAGGGTTTGCAGCCAATGATGGGGTTCTAGACCTTGAGGATAATGTTTCGTCAAATGACTTGGAAGACGTTGACCGCTCTTCTGGGTCCAGGGAGCGTCCACGATAGGAAGATGATGAGTCATTGGAGACTATGTGTTCTTTGAACTCTCTGTGAAATAGGCAAATTATTCAGTTTGTTCATGCAAAAAGTTACAGCAAGCCCTTACCTAAAGCACCGTTTGCATCTAGTGGGCCAACGAACTTGAGGATGAAATCCAAGGGGGCACAATGGATCTTTCGCCATGTTCTCCCTCAAAACACTTGGGCAATATCAGACCAATGCAAAATTGTATTGTTCCAATCCAACAGGAAGGAACACCGAACAATGGAGGAACCACCTTTCGTCACTAGCTTTGACCACCTAACTTTACAGATCTCCCTGCTTGTCCGTATATTATTAGGAGGTAGTACCTTCCAGCGAAAATGAGCTGAATAATTGTATCTCGTTCGTGTGTATAATAAAATAAATTAGAAATATAAAAATTTGAAGGATTCAAAAAGTAGCTACAATAGAATTTACTACTTAAGGATAGGTAAAAATGTATCTAAAATCCTGTCCACTATGTTAACATATGCATGCAGTATAGGAGTTTGTGAGTGAAGTTGCCATTAGGTTTTTTAGAAAACTTTGTCATGTCTTTTTTCTTTGCATTATTGCATGGCATCGCATCTCGCACCGTGCATAAGGAAAGGCAGACAAACGAAGTCAATCTTGCTGTTCGAAACTAGTTCAGAGTGATCTAAAATTAGCTTAACAGTTTTTATTCATACGTGTCATGGACGACGACACTGCTATGCTCTCTTCCTCGCTTCTGCTGGGCATTTTATCGACTTATCCTTCAGAGAGGCACTGACTAGTACTCACTTGAGATTTAGTGTCTTCCTTCCGTGCAAATTCCTAACGCTTTAAAGTGCAAGTTACATCCATGATACGAGTGTACAAAAATCAATCTTTCCCCTATGTTTAGGCGTTATCCTTTCCCTCATTGGTTTATAGATTTGTAGTCTTACATTTTTCGGATTGTGCTTCAACCAACGTAATGAATGAAATGCTCCGTACTAAAAATACAGGCATTATCCTGCAGAGAGACCAAAACATGGGGGACAATGACAATCTATCTAGAAGAAGAAGCATAATGAGAGGAAAAGAACTGTCAACCGTACTGACTTGACTTATCATTCTGGGATTGATTTTCAGCTCAATTACGGATAATTGTACATTTTGGCACATTGTAGTAGACTGCATACTCAACTCCACTGAGTTTGCATAGGCATTCCTATGCAAACTGCAACGCTTTATTCACGACTTCCTTCAATTCTAATGCAATAGCCTGTCGTCAATGGGGTGTGATATATGAAGGAACTACACGTCTTAAAGTAGCAGCTTAGTCCTATTAGAATTTTTTCTAATCTAACGTCAAACGACTTCCTGTTTCTCAGAGTGCCCCAATTTTATAAGCATGGAAGACAATGTATGTCTCCAGGCCTGCCTGTCATCATCATGACAGTTTCAATGTCATTATATAATTGGTCATGCTATTCACTTAAAAATGAACACAATTAGGAAACACCAATACGAAATTCAAAAATATTTTAATGATACATGTCCAGTATAAAAGGAACTCCAGTTGTATATGTACCCTACTTTCAGTTATAATCTTTCTGAACTTGAATGTCTTAACTAACGGACGGGGGAGGAAGTTTCTTTTTCTTTGCTTTTGGAAGAAGTGTCATTGGTTGAACTTTGAATACCGCACTAGAAATTGAAAACCGGTACAAAAAGTAAAGAGAAAGTCATTCTTGAAGTCAAGAGAGTTAAGAAAATACCTGCACGTCGTACAGATTGGACTGAACTTGCAGAATACTGTAATTCATAATGCAATACTGACGTAAGAAGGTGAGAGACTAGCAAAGTTAAAGAAAATTGACTAAATGCTTACTTGACAGGCAGACACTGCAAACGAATCCTTGGTCAATTAGTTGTCGATGACAAAAACAAGCCGCCCGGTAGTCAACAGGGTCAGGTGGTGGCAGTGCAAGTTGTTTTCTCAAATCTGCATCCGGTAAAAACACCCACTGTCAAATAAACAAAGAATTGCTTTTGATGTTGCTACAATCTGATGATAAGACTGACGGTACCATTAAATACTGCAGAAGCCCTACGATATGAGGTGGTCGCAAGTTCATTCCTCCAGTGATATCGGCCCCTTGACTAAGAAGTGTGGCGTACGACCCCAACACACATGCGTCAATTATGACACCCTAAAACATACGAGCCCAAACGATTTGTAAATTCATTGTGGTTTTGTACATAAAATGTATGTCTTACCAGTTTCTGTGCAGTAAAGAACACGTTCATAAATGCCATGTATTGAGCCGTCGATTCCGAGCTGCCCGACACCACCAAAATCCGTGAAGTTAACTTTTCCCCAATGGCCATCTCTTTCTCTTTTCTACAGTTAATTAATTAGAACCATAGGCCAGTGGCCAGTCAAGGTCGCACATCGAATAACCAATTATTTAGTAGTTTCTCAATTACCTATGAATGTAGCAAAGAGCTCTTCCCAAAGAACTTGCAAGGCAGGTCGCCGTATTCGTCTCACCCCCAACATCAAATTTGACAAAGGATTCGTCATTTATAAGCCCCTTCATCTGCGTACGAATGCTTAATTCTAGGTCCATAAATGCCTCATGCTGTCCATCCAATTGCCGAGTTACTTTCGGTTTGCCTTGTCCAGGCCTTGGCTCCAGAGGAAAAAGAAAGCAACTACAGCGAAACAAAAGGTCAGTCTCTTAATAAACACGACAGATGAACCCTTTACCTCTGATTGACGTGGGAGGCAATGACACACACTTTATTATCCGCATTGAGCATCAGGTGTGCATTGCAAAAAGTCAAGACGGAGTCCACAACATGGAAAAAGGCTTTGGCATCACTTCTGACGTATTTCTGAGCAGGGTTCACGTCCAGAACCACAACCAACAGGTTCTGACCTTCATCCATACTTTGCGTAGACATAGATGACTTGAAGACTTAAGACGACAGCTCCAGTTCACCAATCAATCTTTTCCACAAATATTTAAACTGAATTAATGAAACTTTAGCTTATTTCGGGTATCAAATACTCCACTCCACTAGACGTCTATGGTCCACTGACACTGATTGTCTTCTTCTCCTTA
This sequence comes from Isotomiella minor, assembly GCA_034696445.1. NCBI lineage: Eukaryota > Metazoa > Arthropoda > Collembola > Entomobryomorpha > Isotomidae > Isotomiella > Isotomiella minor. The sequence goes on from JAQIWU010000030.1 coordinate 16,699, forward strand.
ATTTTCAATTTTTTTTAACGTCAATCAATAATTTCAATTTGTGCCTTCGTTTTTATGTCGCTCACGAGCGAGCCGATGGGATGATCTTTCCCATTTTACCGCTTTCAGATTTCAAACGCGAGACTTGTCAAAAAAGTTAGTCTGAGCCTTTGTTTGTCACTTTGCTGTCTAATAATAATGAAAACGTTATGAAAAAGCCAATCTCTTTAGGAGTTTATTATTTTTTCTACATCGCATTGGAGATCTAGTTGGATCGCAGCAGAGAGACTTATCTCTCCAACACTTTTATGAAAGTCTCTCGAGGCATTTGTATTTTTCCAACCATTTTCATACGCTTTTTCCCCTCAGCTTGTCGAGCAAAGAGTTTGTCACGTCGCTGCTTATCGCCTCCGGATTTCTGCAGAAAATAATGATGAGCAGTAGTATTAGGCTTCAAGAGCGTGTGCCCATATTTTAAAGACTGTACCAATTTCTGCGTTACGTCCTTCCGTACGGCTTTGATGTTCTCCCTTGCTACAATATTCCCCGCAACAGAAGCTTGTACAGCCACCACAAATTGATGGCGAGGGATTGTGTCCCTCAGTCTGGCACATGTGGATTTTCCTATTTCTCTCGCCTTGGTGGTGTGAACAATAGTAGTCATTTCTTCCACTACGCTTCCGTTTAGCAGAATGGTCATCTATGGAATATGAAGAATTATATTGGTTTCTCGACAAATCAATTTTTCTAAGAATGCTATACTTGAGTACATACCTTTGAGAGAGTGGACGGCTCATAACCCAGTTCCTCATAGTCAAAACTTGCATATCCCGAAGTAATAGATTTTAACTTATCATAAAAATCGACTACTATTTCAACCAAAGGCAGCTTAAAAGTGACTAGCATTCGTCCAGAGGTATCAAAATTTTTAGAGTCAAGCTGTATTCCACGTCGATCCGTGCAAAGACCCATAATGTCACCCAAGTATACGTCTAATGCAAAATGTAAACCCATAGATATTTATGTGTAAACCTGTTAGACCGCCTTTTAATGTCTTGTTAAACAACAAACCTGGAAATATTATGGTTCCCAACACGAAGGGCTCGTACATTTCCTCAATTTTACTATTTTCGGGAAGGTTGCAAGGATTGTTGATAGTTATGATTTCTCCACCGTAGTCTTTGATGTTTTTGGAACCCTTTATTTTTACTTTTATTGGAACGTTGGGAGAAGTCAAAACTACTTGAGCACCGTATTCCTGTTCTAGTCGTTGATTGAATACGTCCATATGCAGAACGCCCAAAAATCCTAGCCGCCAACCATTTCCGAGGGCAGCACTGAACGAAAAATAAAAATACCATCAACAATTGAAATTGAATTTCATACAACCTTGTAATCCCTACCTGCTTTCGACTTTACACTCTATGCTGGCATCATTCAAGAGTAACTTTTCTAACGCACTTCTTAGCATGGGATGTTCACTTTGGTCCATTGGGTAGACACCAGCATAAACCTTCAGTACGGTGTTAGTTTACAGCTCCATAATTGCCAACATGACATTACAAATAAATTCAATTAAACTAACCATAGGTTTGGCGGCTACGAATCCTGGAAGGGCCTCAACGGTAGCACCTTTGCTATGTACAGTTCCTCCAATGAATGCTTCTTTGACAGTTCTCATGTTGCTAAATATGTACCCAAATTGTCCCGAGTATCTATAATTGCATAACTTATGAGTGTCCATGATTCTTACTGTTTATTGCTTACAATCGATTCAACTGTGCGGGAAATGGGGAAAGGACACCTATTTCCTTAATTTCATAGTCCTTCTTGGATTGCGAGATTGTAATTGACTGCCCTAGCTTTAAAGACCCATCGCGTACTGAAACTAACAAAGCCACTCCTCTGTAGCGATCGTACCAAGAATCCACTATCAATGCTCTACTTGGTAAACTCCGATCTCCTGTAATCAATATTCTTTGTCATTATACCTGCCATCCCTTTCTTGTTTGTAATTACCTTTTGGGGAAGGAATCCTTGCAACAACAGCCTCTAGAACTTGGTCAATGCCGATTCCCATTTTCGCAGATATCATAAGCACTTGGTCCCTTTCAATTTCAAACAACTCTTGCAATTGTATCAACACTCTTTCAGGATCAGCATGTTTCAAGTCGATTTTATTCATCACAGGGATAATCGGCAAATTTCTTGCAAAAGCGAGGTAGAAATTAGCGACTGTTTGAGCCTAAAAATTTATCAATTAAAAAAATATGTCAATAACTTGATACAAATGATCAACAAAATACAAAATACAAAACCCTAACCTGAACACCCTGATTTGCGTCGACCACCAAAATGACTCCATCACAGGCCCCAAGGGATCGTGACACTTCCCATGAAAAATCCACATGACCCGGTGTGTCAATAAGGTTGAGAAGATACTCCTTTCCCTCAGTCTTATAAATCATGGAGGCACTCTGAGCCTTGACGGTGATACCCCTTTCCCTTTCCACCTGCAACTTGTCCAAGATCTGCTTGTTATCCGCCGACTTGGGAATGGTGCCTGTAAAGACAAAAAAGTAAGCTTGGGAGGTGAATGTGGGACTCGTGTCACCCTCACCTGTAAACTCGAGTAGGCGATCCGCCAAGGTGCTTTTCCCATGGTCTATGTGCGCAATAATACTAAAGTTTCTAATTTTGTCAGTGGTAAATTTTTCCGTGTCGAAAGGAGGCTTCGGCTTATTGCTGCTACTACTGGTGTTGGTGTCATCATCACCGTTACTCGAACTGTTCCTCACGTTTTGATATCCCACCACCAGCGTTGTTTTACAATGCCTTCTAATGGACGTTGGACAAAGTTGACGTCGGTGATACAGACGACAGTGAAGGCGAAGGAAGTCCTTCTCCACAAATGACAAGAGATGTAGTGCGGATGGACACCTTTTCAGGAAGACTGAAGACTGGGTGATATTAACCATTCTCCAAAGATCATCATAGCGGCTCGAAGGTTAAATAGTCACTTCTTTTTAAAATGTCAGACCTTAGGACCTCTCGAGACAAATCAGGAAATAGGATTCCGGCTGATTCCCGCATGCATTGGAAGGCCATCACAAAATGACTCGAACCGACCGTGTCTCACGTTGCCTCCTCATTTTTTTCCTCTTGCAACTTTCTCCACTCTTGTTTCTACAAAGTTTAACGATGGTGTCAATCTAACTAAAAATACTTGTTGTTTTTACGATTGTATTTATTACGATGCTTGATAAAGTCGTAAGACAAAGACGTCACAAAAATCATGGCTTATGTTGTAGCTTAACTAAATTGTAGTATAGATTACAACGTATGCGATACACCTGGACTTTGAATATCTGCGTACCATAATCATCATTGTAGTGTACACTCGACTTGACATTGTCGATTCGTCACTTATCGTCAAGAACATTACAAACATGGCAAAATTAGTTTGAATACATTACGCTTATGTATACTCAAGTCTTATAATTTTCATGCAGGCACTAGCCAAAGCCAAAAGCTAAAGGTGAGATAATAATATTTTAACGTACAACTTTCTTTCAGTACGATTACGATTAACACACAGAACATCATAATGGTAAAGATCAAACGATTTACTTAAATGCAGATATCATTTATCAAAACGTGAGGGCCAAACTTATTCTTCGGCAGAGCATCAGTTAATTATAATAGTATTGGATATTAGGTATAGTAATGGTAATTGTTATGTAATAACTAGACACTTTTTCAACCGAACACCTCCTGAGATGCGTAGGTGACGTAGAGGAAACCATCTTCGTCTCGATAGTCTCGATAAACTTGAGTCAAAGGTCTGGATAATGAAGCCAAGTTTCTGTTGCTCACGAGCAAATACAAGGCTTGCTGAGAATTTAGCTGCAACCGATTTCTTTAAAAAGATGGAACAGAATTAATTGTTTAAAATCCATATCTGTTATTTCATGTATGACTTTACCTTATAATTGTAATTAACTGAGACATTGTAATTTCTTGAGGAACCAAGAATTTAGTCTTATCCAAGGCTGGCAGCGATGTTTCTTTATGGTAGCGTTCCACAATCACCGGAATTTTATTCGGAAACTTAGTACGAATCGACGCAACTTCTTCTTTTCTGGTTGCTGCATTCGTTTATAAAAACAAAAATAAATGCACACATTATTATTAGATTTACCTAATGCATCGTCTCGTCATATTAATCCAAGATCTGGAAAACTTACCCAGCGGTTTCTTCTGCTTGAAAGAAACATAGCCTGCTTGGCTTCTTGTATTGTCATTGGTGTCTGGATGCATTTTGTTTGAGAATGAACCAGGATTTAAAAATAGGGCCAAATTGGGCCTTACTTGGGTTTTATGAACCAGGAACTTGTGCCTGGTCACAATTTGAATTAAAGGGATCAGTTTCGGAGAGTCAAGAACCTGAAAGTATACACAAGGAAGCATAATGAGTGACCATTTAAAAATAAAACAATGGAATGTTGTTTATCCTAATCCAATGCAGCAATCAATCACATTGTATCGTTGTGCCCCCAAATGGAATTGTACTGCTTGCATTTTGTTTTAGGCAATGTCAATTGGAGTTCCACCTCCATGTATTTACCTGAAGATATTGTTGCTTCTACTTCTACCCATTTTAGCACTCTTAAAATTAATCAATTTAAAAATAACTGTCGCCAGTGTTGTTGTCACTTTGCAATTAAACGATGCACTTCAGTTTTGAGCTTAAAAATTATGACTAGCATTGAACAGTCAACCTCTTGGTGAGTGAATATGGTTTCTTATGTCCAACGAATGGATGTTTCTGCAGAGAGATTTGCACGTTGCGTTGCAATAAACCCTAATTGTGTTTCTGTTTCTGTTAGCAGATTGTAAAGCCAACTGACCTTGGACATTGCCATTGCCTTCTCTTTTAAGCAACTTTGTTTTATTGTTGTACAAGCATTTTAACTGGACAATCCTAGTGCTGCATCAAAACCTGTATGGTGACTGTAACTAGCATATTCTTTTGTTTCTAGCTTCACCAAATAGGTTAGCAGGCATTGGAGCTAATGCTAGAAAGAACGGGAACATTTTTATTAGCTTATAACTGGCAACTCTTCATTTCAACTTTCAATCCAAAATAGTGTAAAAGAAAAATAACAGTATAGCAGCACTATGTAATCCATGGTTTGGTGTGCATAGGACATGTTTTTTTGCAAAAAGGCCGGTGACCGGATGATAGTTACTTCTGCCTTTATGTAACTTTAATCCTTTGTGTTATCGGTCATGTGCTGCCGATTGATAACTTTTAAACCCAACTGTTCCAAGTTCCACTTACCGTAGGTTCCAGTAGTCTGAAGCGTTTTTAAATTTCGTCTTGTCGCAGAGTTCTCAATATCTTCAGTTAGGAATTGGAAGGGATGTAGTCTTGTATTACCCCTTCAAAACACTGTTTTAAGAAAAATGGTAGACGTTTAATCACTTTTGACGAAAGCAAATAGTAACACAGAAGAAGTAATGATCACACAGCTTATCTTTGGTCACCTTCTGCTGTGTGAAACAAAGCTTCTTTCTTCTTGATCCAGTCAAGGTTGGTTCTTATGGAAAGAAGCAAGTTGGAGGCTGGAATACTACTTGACTGCATCACTGACAATGACCAAACAAGATCCAAAAACTGACGTCCAAAGTATTGCTGCATACATACGGGTAGAATGAATGTTGCTGCTTCTGCTCTGGGTGCGAAGGATGTGTCAACCAACAACAACTGGATTGGATATAGTTCAGTTTTATATTTACACCACTTATGATAAGGATTCAGTTAGAAATGATCATGTTATTCAACCTGTATAAAGTAGTCTTGGCTTGGATTTATATGCATTGGGAAGAAAAGTCACGTCACAAAATGAAGTTCGTTGGTAAAGATGTAAATCTTCACAAGTTTGGACTTAAGATTAGCATAAAGAATCCAAAACTGGAATGATCCTGCGATGGTATCTTTACAGCTTATAACTCTCTACGTGCGATTACACCAATTAAAATGATCTGGAGGAAATGAAATGCTTCAAAACAAAAACGGTATTTAGTGCAGTTGTACGAAATTGAAAAGTCGGTAATGAGTCTCGAGATAAGCGTCACAGAAAACTGCGTGATGATGAGTATGCAAATGTGATGAAACTGTTCCACTTGTTTTGCATTAAGGGCGAATTCAAGGCTCTATTCCAGTAAGCCAACCAACAACGTACTTGACCAGTCAATTTAATATGCATCTTCTCATTTGTGTACCTATCAATTTCCACTTTCTTCGACTTGGCTTCACTGATGCTGAAATGAAGAAAAGAACGATTGGCATGTAGAATCAGTTAACAATGGAAGGAAATATAGCTCGTGGTGTGTAAACAATTTTTTGCTTAGGTCCAATTCCGAGATGGAGTAAACAATTTTTTGCAACCAATTAATTATCTCTTGTGATTATGACTGACTTTTTTGTAGTGTGGTGGTCGCACTACTATGCAAGGTCGCCCCACTGCAAATTGCTAACACGAGGTGAAGAATGTCCTTAACAAACAATCTTTGATGAAGCTCGTATAACAATAACAATCAATAGTTTCTTTCTCAAAATATCTAGTGCCAAGTCGAAACATTTATTAGATAAAATTATGAAAGCATCATTCCAGTTACATCTCACTTGCACTGAAGCTAAGCAGATTAATCTCATCTAACACTTTGATTTTAAATGTTTCTATCGTGGGCACAGATTTTACACTTTTGCCTGCAGCCTCATACTGTCTCTCCAACTTGATTTTACCACTTGTCGTACTTTGTTTGGAATTCATGCTCATGGACAGGTCTTTGAGGCTTGGAAGTTCATTCTCGGCTGCAGAAAGGGAGAAAACGGCCCCAGTATTACGAGGACCAGGGACCCTCTGGTGTACGGGGATCTCAGTCTTCTCTATATACTTTGCCGCTAACTCTTTCATGTAGTTCGCTCTATTAATGCAATGTTCCTGCGCTAGTTGGGTTGCATCCAGCAAAACACCCTCTGAAATTTCATTTGTCGTATGTAGATAACACAATTCCTTGCTGTCGTTTAACCCAATTACTAGTTTCCCAGAGAAAATCTGCAAACAAACAGGAATATTAGTAATGAATTGCTTGCATGTTGCTGTTGTACCTCTTCCTCTTCATAAATTGGCTCAGCTAAAAGGATGTCATTACAGAGTGCAAAGGAAGTAAGGATTGGGAGATGAAACAAATGGAGTTTGACCGGAATTGAGGTATCCATCTGTTCCACAACCAATTCTTCAGTTTCTCTATCGATGTAGGCATTTGGTCGTCGAAATGTTAGTAGGGATCCTAAAACCGCCAGAGCTGCAGCTTCTTGTAGACATCCATTCATGTCAATTATATGAATGTCAGCTCGAAGTATCCAGGCCTGATGGAAAAAGACAAAATTATTGAGCCGTATTGCAAAAAATACAAGCAAGTAAAGCACCTTTTCGCCAACCCTTATGCAGAGGGACTCTAGATCAATGGCCCTATTGTCTTTGAACAGTCTTTCAATAGCTCTCGCAATCAAGGCAGGTCTTTGTGAGTTTCCAATCATTTCCCCAGTGGCTGCTGGTGACACCCAAACAGATACGGTGAAGGACCCTTCGCCAGGCCTCGAGTCCGCCGGTTCTCCCACAGTCGCGGACACCTGCGTTCGTCAACCCCATCATTGTTATTATAGACCAGCAATGACAAATGCAACGTACCTGACTGTACACTTTGGTGCCTGGCTCAAAGACGACTTCACAATGACCATAGGACTTGCCAAACTCGACACGAACATTTCTAAACTGCTTTGGCTCCCTCGCGCCCAGACGAATCCCTCTGCCAGCTCCACCCTTGGAGAGGGCCTTCGTACAATTCGCAACCACCTTGGGTCTCATCCTTTTTCTTTTCACCGAATGATTTTATGAACAAATTGAAAGATTCAAACACGATTGCAGAAATTGACGACACACATATGCAACAACGAGATGTTTTCAGATTGAGTTTGTGACTGCACCCGCCACCAAAGTTTGCTTCTGGCTGCTGCGTTGCCCCAGTCTTTCACGTTTGATTGAAGAACAAAGGAGTTTTCATAGCGTCTCATCGTTGAAAGGAAGTGACTAACTTTTTCGTAGGTGATGTTCCCTTGTCAACCAAACTAAAGACATGGCATATGTTTTCCATAATAATGCTTCTAAATCATGGCAGGCTGGGCATGGAAATCACCTCATGAATGTCTATGGTCTTTAGACTGATTGCAACCTCTTTAAATAGCATCTACAAAAATGATGAAGACCAATCAAGAGGATTAAAGTTCTGACTTCAGCGTCAAGCACTTTGTTTATTGATTCACAACAAATAGTATTCATGTTAACAACAAAGTCTGACTAAAGTCGTTCGTCGTGCACAGCACGCAAGTGATTAAAATTAATTAGCGACAATAGGCTTTTTTAATTTGTGATTGTATTTTTATCTTTCCAAACTAATAACAATTTTGAGTCTTCACACGATTCACTATAAAGAACAGAAGGAAGCGTTAAAAGAAAGAAATTGGACATGATTTCTTTTGATCATGTCTCAAGCTGCCTCCGTTTGCTGCTTTCTTTTCCTTTTTCGACCTGTTTCTCAATAAATATCTTATGTACAGAACAGAGCAAGGTGTTCCGCAAAGTCTGATAATCGTAGATTACATATATCAATTAATTAAAAGTACGATCAAATAAAAAGTAATCATATTATGTTACACTTTATAAGTTCCATTTTATTCGGTTGAATAATGAAATAGCATAGCTCGCTTTGCGTATTTGCAAATATAATTTTCTACGTTATTTACTAGCAATGTTTTTTACGTATTTGTGAAGTTATTCGACTAACAAACATACACTTCTTTAATTCTCTTTCTTTTAGGTTGGTATATCTATTTTTTAGTCTGCTTACACATTAAAGTTTATTTGTAGACAGCCTTTTGCGGAATATGTTTTCAGGCAGCTTAGCTTCACTTTTCCAATTTTAACTATAAATATTTTACTTATAGTGACCACAATTATACCGTGATGATATGCCAATTTGTGATGAGAGAATGTTCTATCGAGCTACTATACAAAATGTGAATGATCTTCGTCATTGTCATAACTAAAATATTCATTTGTGCTTTTAAGATTTGTTACACCCTTGCTGATCTCTTTATAAATTTAAATTGCTATGTCAACGACCAGGTAAATTACTTTATTTATTACAACTAATTGTTTGCTGATGTATGCTCCTTCCCTTAACAACATAACTTTTTACAAATCACTTTAATCGAGTGAGTACATGTTCATTGTTTCTTAAAGCATTTCAGTTGTACCAAGACTAGACAATCGATAAAGCTATTAAATAATCTCTGTCTTAACTGTAATAAAAAGGTAGAGACACTCTCTGCCTATACGAATTTGAGCTCTGAGGGAATAAAGACTAAAAGACTTTATCTAAAACTTATATTCACAGTTCAGTCATCAAAAAGGTAAGAACAAAATTAATTTAATAGACATGCGTTTAAGACTGACTTGAGTTGTTGGGTATTGCTTTCACTACACAAACAAAAGCCATTTCCTACAAACATTTTCACAATTAGTTTCAAAGCACCACAGAATGGACCAAACAAAATAAATAAAATATTGATAACAAATAATTTCACGGCTAATCGATTGTTGAAAGATTTTTTATGTTACAGAAGCACGTTAATTTCATATTGTCAAAGACGAAAATCGTCAGGTAAAACTTCTCCATGCGTCTGGAGTTACCCCAACGACTTAACATTTAGCTGCAATTATGGTTACCCTTGAGCTCTAAACTATTCACTTACTTGTGATGATTATCACTTTCATTAATGATTGGATTTTAGGGGGCCTGGGTTGAGGGGAAATGTGACAAAAGTGGTTTCCGTATAAAATTTAAGTATCACATGGAACTACTCTTACAATTATTTTAAGTATGTCGCAGTTTAGCTTAGCATTTATCATACCATGTACAACAATTGACTATAGGAGACTATTTATAGGACTCGTTGTACAACAACAAAAAAACAAAAACAAAATACCTAAATAAATAGAGTAAAACTGTGTAGGAAAAGAAGAAGGGTCCTCCCGTCCTAACCGATATTGATCATTAAGCTACACCGTGTGGATTACACACATTTACGTTTCCAAATATAAGGATCAGAATCCATCGTCAATAATAACTTCATCAACTGATTGTTCCCCGCTTCCGTTCCCAGTATCCTTACGCTGCTGAATACACGTTCGAACAGATTTGAGTATGGTATTGACACGGCGATCAATGGCAACGAAATGTGGCTCCCATAGAATTGGATCCAGGGGATCTTTATGCATCGAGTTTCTCAGAGCACCGCTCAAAGTGGTCGGACCATTGTGGAACCTAAATCAGGGAGAATATACAAATAAATTGCTGTATCATACACTAATCCACAATTGACAAGCCAAACCAAAAGTACAACATTTCACCCCCACACCACACTTTTAGACAGGAGGTATGGGTATAGGTTTATGAGGCGCAAAATGATTTCACTAATGGGCCATGGAAAATACCAGTTTTCCGGTGCTCAAAAAGGCTGTTCGTGTTAACGCATCTTTGATAAGGATAATGGAATATCGACCTTCTGCCAAAGACTGAGTACATTACTTGAAAAGAATACCGTGAACCTAAATATCTCTTGGATGAATGTAAAAACATAGCTTTCGTATGGCTTTCTCCATCTATCGTATTGTCACGTGCGAGTTGCTTTCTCCTGCAGATTTAACCAATTGATCTAAAAAGCGTTGTTTGTTTCTTCACTTTTTGTTCCTGTAACAACACTTGCCTCGATACCCGCTTTCTCCACAATCCACTTTCACCGCAACAATTACCAAGTGCAAAGTTGGAAGACTTGACTTACTGAATAAGTTTTTCTAACGTAGTTTTTCGAATGATACAGCACTGGTACAGTGGAGCTAGTATTGATGTTTCATCATGTTTGGCACGTCCAAAAGCTCTTCCATGATCCAAATGAATAAGAAAGGTATCGTTGCCAAACATTTTAAACGTTTCGTAATGATGCCTGTCCATATTTCCCATGAGGAAGTCGATAATCGCCATATCCACAATGTCCAACAGTCTTCGTCCTCTATCATACGGAGGCGTGGATCGTATCAAGTCACAGTAGTCTGAGTCCACTTCCCATTGAGCCTTTCTTCGCTTGTGATAGGAACGTCGCCACGGATGCCTCCATACTTTCCTAGCTGCCGCTTCTGTAATTCAACCAAACACATCTCGTTTACATAAATATAAATTTCTACATTATTTTCATGTACAAACAAATGTGCATACCTTTAGGAGGTAAAAACGCTGCAAACGATCCTTCCAGCATGTCTGGATTACCACATATAGCATGACTGGTATCACAATAGTAGCTGCATTTTCCATGAAAGCAAATGTTTCCAGCCGGTGATACGAAAAAGGTATGAAGCAGTTGCCCTGGTGAATAAATGGTCAATTTAGTTTACATTATCTCTCTCTACTGTGTGAGAAAGTATGTACTTACCTTCGGCCAAGGGATAGATTTCTGATGAAATATTGAGCAATCGGCCAACAACTGGTGGAGCTCTAATGGACAACAAATTAGCTTCATTAATAACGACATTCACACTTTCACCTTCAGGGAACGTCATAAAAGAAACTAATGTCTCACCTCCTAAAACCCAGTACACGATCCAAGTGGAAAGCTGCAATCTCAGCGTTATGACGTTCAAAGTCAGTAAAGTAAAAGTGATTCGGAAGAGTCTCTTGTTCACGAGGAAATCTAAAGTGCAAATGGAAAAAACATTAATTGGATGACAAATTGCACCTCTCAACTACATCTTTTTTAGTCATCACCACCCAAAGTGGAACAGATGTCGTTTTGGATAGGCGATCATGAAAGTTTGATTAGTTTTCCAGATGCCAAATTTTTGAAAGATTGATGGCTCACCTCCTTGGTTTAAACATAGCCTGACCATTGGATTCAAAGTCCATGATGAGTTTAAGCTGCGTCCCTCCTTCTTTTTGTTCAATGTGAACGATTTCTTCTTTCACCATGGCATGAAGTAAAGTATCCACCACTTTATCCCCTTCTTCATACAGAGATTGCTTGCGTATCAGCAATTGGAAGCGCTCAAACGAGGTCAGGTTAGGTCTACTCCTGAAATTGCATAGAGAGTTCTGGATGTTAGCATTTTTCATACATACATCTTCTCGACTTTCTCCGCGTTATTAGGTTGGTTTGTGTAGGTGGAATAAAGATATTCATTTCAATGCAGACGTCTTCGATTAAAGTTTTAATAAGACATCAAAAGTTGACGTGAAAGGGGAATAAGGCTAGCTGACTATGATTAAAAGGATAGAGCCAAAAGTTTTTGTGACGAATGTAGCCACAGGTCCATTTGAATTGGAATTGAAGGAAGATGAATGAATGAGCAATGAATCATTTCGATTCATCTCCCTTTACTCAAAAGTCAAAGAAACGGCATTGATTAATAGGGCTTATGAGACTTATTTTCTAACAAAAGTCATGGAAAGAAAATCCCACGTACAATATGATTCGCTCTATGTTCTACATTCACTAATAAATCTGCTTTTTGTGATCACAGGCTGGGGTTAGTTACAAGGAAAAATGGACGCTTTCTCCGCGAACATACACAACGGAGAAGTCTCTTCTTTTGTTCCGTTCTCTCTCTCTTTCTCATACAGAGGATTATAAAGACAGGATATTAAAAATAGAAAGACATTGTGCGTCATTGAAAGATTAAATACTACCAACCAATGATGGTAGGAGGCTTAGTTAATCAAAGTCTTTTCAGTCTCGTCCTCGAGTCCTTTCAATTGAAAACTCACAAATGTAAAACTGGAAAACAAATTAGCGACCACGTCAACAGAAGCCTGTGAAGCAATACTTCCAATATTCAGTTTCAGATAATATTACAGTTTGTTGCTTGCTGTTCACTCCTCTAATCAATGTACTTCTATAGACTCTGTCGACGATAACAATCAATCTCCACTCTATCCCCTCAGCCAGAATTGTCTCAAGAACCTAACCTAAATTCCAGCGACAGCCTAACGGGTCTCACAGGAATTTCGAAATCAATTGTTAAAATGCTCTAAAGTCGGATCAGTTTCAGTCCCAATCCGATTTTCTCTTCAATTCGGTGTAAAGCTCGTAGGACACTTACAACTTGTTCAAAATCCGATTAGGCAGTTGTCCTGGCGTAATATCTAAATCACTTACTGCATTATTAAAGGGTTCCCTATGACTTTCTTCCAAATGGCTTTTGCGATTTTTTTCCTTCAAATGTTTGTTAGTGTCATGGCGAATTGCTTTAGAGCACAGCGTGTATGTATTTATTTGATTAGGGAGTTGGCCTCAGAAGGAAAATATTGCTGTGCATAAATGGCAATTTGAAATCAAAGCAAGGAATTTGGAATTAACTTGTCTCATGAAATATTCAGTATCAATTTAACAGAATGGAGTGTTTTGTATAGGTTACATTTGGATTAAAGTACCGGAATGCGTGATTTTATATGTCGGATGGCTCTTTGCATTTTGATGTAGCTCATATATAGATGTCGGTTGTGGTTTGCGGTGCAACTGAGGCAAAGTGAAAGTGACAGTTACACCCATGAAAATAAATCAAAAGGAGAGCCAGAGAGAAAGGGAATAAAGATGGAATGAGATTCTACTCCATCATATCCTCCTCCTAAATAAATATGAAATAAGGTGGGGAGAATAATAGAGAACCTGCTAACCAGCCGTCTCAAAGTACATTTATCTTGTATTGTAGAGAGATATAGCATCAGTCGTTGTCTGCTGCGTTTGGGTGAAAGTAAAGAACATGGAAAGGTAGGTTAGACTAAATTCTATTGCTTTCCCTCTCCCTGGACCCGTATCTCCGAATTCACACTGATGTTCGTATACTTTCACTCGACTCCACCACCAAAACACTTCTTACATAAACCCTTTCTTTCGTTCTCATCTGAATTCGCTTGTTGTTTTCTTGGAAGATTACGGAGAGGATATTGGATGGAATTGAAAATTCATGTTTTCCCATCTAGTCTAGATCGTTCGCCTGTCCATCCAAGCTTAATTCTCATTACAAGGATGAATGGCGGATTTCATACTTTGTGAAGTATTGACTGTCAGCCAATTTAGAAGAATCTTTTAAAAGCTCTTGAAGAAAGAAAAAGTAGAGACGATAGGATTGTGGAATCTAGAGAGTTGATCAAATGAAAACTGCCAAGCAAGTTGACAAACGTAGGCTTCAAGACCAAATCAAGCCTTAATCTAATCAGAATCAGATTTTCGTTTCATTGCATTAAGTACCAAGGCATTTTTCGGAAATTGAACTTCTCTCACAATTACCATTATTCGTACTTTTTGCTTAAAGCCTTTCCTTGCTGGGTCAAAGCAAAAGGATTGAAGTCATTAAAATTTTAGAAAGTCAGTGCATAATAGAAAACGCAACTCAATTTCCGGTCTCGAATGAAAGTGTCATCCTTAATTTCAAAAATTTGTACTTTAATAAACTAACTGATTTTGGTAAACTTTTACTTCCAATTTGAGTATGGAATTTCAACAATTTATGAGCGAGAATGACAGTAGTGGTGGTTGCGAAATGTGCTCATTTTTCATTCTGATTCGCAGTTCATAGGTCTTCTTCCCATGCTAAAATAATTGTAGGACTTTTCATTTCATTTCCTCTCGTTGGTTGGTGTCATCTATTATGTACAAAACTTTTGCGACTGTTTTGGTTTTTCAGTGAAAGATAATGACGACGATATACACTTTCCTATCTTTATGCAATATTTAATGGGATTTGCTGCACGAACAAATGGAAGTAATTTGGTTTGCATTTGTTGTTCGGACTTCCAAAAAGAGAAAGTTCCATTACATCCCTACATTTTGCTGTTGTTTTGTAGAAGGATTTTTATGAGCCGGAATACTCTGTCTCCCTTGAATTATTAATTGTGCACAAAACCCACAAAAGTGCGTTATGCAGAAATACATCTCTCTCACTCAAAGTTCACGATTGAGTTTTGAGAAGGTTGGGTCTCCAGGAGGAGTTCTCTTGGGAGAAAGAGCAGAGATCTATAATGAAATTTCTTTTGTACGAAAATTGCTAACAGTAAATTTTCTTTTTCTTAGGAAACGTGTTACGTACACACGCATGTAGTTTGTTTCGTGTGGTGCGGTACAATTCTCAAGTTCTAAGGATGAAAGAATTCTTCAGGCCACTCAAGAAGATGTAGATATTTCAGCCCTTGTCTTCCAAAGTGTAATTAAATCTCATTGAATTAGTTTCCTTATCAGTTCTCCTCGGTTGAATTTTCTGCACGCGACATTAAAAATGTATTACAATTCTAGAAGAAAGGAATTTTATTCACCTTAAACGTACAGTCTCGTTTTATCTAAACAAAGCCGCAATTTGTTCAGACTAATTTTGTTTTGCTGTTCAATTAAGTGGCTACTGCAAAGTAAGAAAGGAATGCTACTGAAGGAAAGAAGCTGTAATGAGAGACCCACAAGTAGACAATTTGTTGAATTCTGAATTCAGTACATGCATTATGCATGCACGCAAAGTCTTATGGAAACCTTTTGAATCCGATTGAAGAACTCAGGCCATGTTTTCGAAAAAAGTGTATCTTCCAAGAATGTAAATTGGAAATTGCTTGTTGTGGAAAGAAGAAAATGAAAGGAGTAAAAATGAAAATGCAATGATGCAAATAGGATGTGTAATGTACCATACTTTCATTTCAACTTTTTGTTGGTCCTTTCTTCTTTGAGATCCGTCAAATATGTGATTTGGAAAAACAGATAAAAAATTTGATATGAAAAAAAACGAAAACCTTTATAACTGTTTGTATCCATTCAAACTGGAATGAAATACTGAGGAAGAAATGAAAAAAAATATTCAGACAAAGAAGCTGGGTTGGGGTAAAGTGATAAATGAGTGAAGACTTACTCAGTCTCTATTCTCAAAACTTCAGCAATTGTAGGACTGTCCCGTTCAACGCCGTCCAGAATCACATAGCCCTTTCCTTTTGGATCCAGCATCCTTTTCAAGTCGTCATAACGATCCAGCGCCACAAAATGTTCTATCTCATTATTGAGTATTTCTTGAACCTTGGGTTTGTCGGGCAGTTCCCTGAAAGAGGTAATATTTGCATAGTACATAAAAGTTTGCAGACTTTGGAATTGGAGTACTGCCGCTAGGGAACTTGTGCAAATATTTAGAAAGGTGCCTGTATGGTGCAATATGAATGAAACTACGTTATAGTACTTCTGGTTTGAGGAGGAAGGAGAAAGCAATTGCAAATGTCGTTGCAAATCCTAATACTTGTCCCTGGAAACTATGTTCAAGCAGGGGAATATGGAGGATGGGGAACGAGATTAAAATTCCTGTGAAAAGAGCATACCTGGTTTTACCCAGCTTTGAAGCTATTGTACTATCACGTTGTTTCTGCTGTAGTAAATTAGTAGCAGACAATTTACTGTTGGCATAGTGATTCTCGGCTGTCTCCCCTCCTGCTCCCCCGTGTGCACTCGCACCACCTCCGCCAGCTTGCCCTGACCCAACTTGTCCAGACCCTGGAGGGGGGTCAAATCCACCCGCATTTCCACTGTTGCTGAAGTTGGCAAACTCTCCATTATTCATTCGATAATGAACATCGACAATTAACAATAGAGTGAGGCCTATTAGTGCGCCCGAGAGGGCAAGGCTGTAAAGAGAAAAAAAAATTAGGATAAGTGGATGGCTTAGATAAGGCGAAGTCATCTTACCCCATTCGTTCTTTCCACTTCATCTATCACAGCGACGTATTATCGGCATCCTGCAATAAAAGAAAAATGGAAAGCTGTTACTATTTATTTTATTTAGCTTCATAACAAAGTAAATAGTGCTGCGGGAAACATATTGAAACATCTTTGAGAAAGTGTCTTCCGGAGATCTTGGCTTCTAAAGACATGACATCTACGCCCACCGTTTCGATTTTTATCGGGAAATAAGGTTTTTGAATACAATTATGTTGCAAGTAAAGGCGTACAACAGACTTTGCCATAAACTTTGCCCGTGTGCTCTTTGAGAAAGCATAATAATTTTCCAATCACTTGGACCCGGGTGCTCTATTCACACTCTGCATGACATCGTCCCATTCGGAATATGGGTAGTCTGGGACCCGCATACTTTATCGCCCCTCCACCCAAGTCATAAATATTTCTCCAACCGAAAGTTGGTGAATTTCTTTCTCGCAAAGTGGGGATTTGGAAAGAGGAAAAATTCATAAAAATGGATGTCTATTGGTTTGTTTATTATTTGAGTCGACTCCTCAACCCACACACAATTTGCAATATTTTCACACTCTTTTCACAGTTTGTAGCCAATAATGCACCCGCTATATATAACTTGTTCCAAAATGACTTTTACGTGGGTCGAGGTTCAATGTTCAAACTTTTATCGTTCATTTCATGCATCTTCCCTAAAGTCATGCATTTGCAATTCTCTCAATCAATTTTAAGATAAAACCTAAACTTGCAAAATAGCATAAAAAGATGAAAAACTCAAACTCTCAAGTTCACCTTCATTTTAGCCGTGATTAATTGAGTCTCACGAGGTTGTCATTATCCTGCCTTTGATTATTCATTCGTGACGTGGAGGAGAAGACGCTACACTATGCATTTACTAAAAGATCGCTGCAACTTCTGACATTACTGTTACCAGATGCAAAGTGTCCTTGAATACATTAACAAAATTAATGTAATCGTATCAGCAAAAGTCGTATGTAAAAAAATTGTTCTATCGCAAAACTTTTAAGACCCATCAAACGATACTTTTTGCTTCCGCAAATTATTTCTATGCAAATCGCTGTTGTGTGACGCAGCATCTGTCAAGCCAGAGTGCGAAATTATGATAAAAATTACTCATGTCCTCCCTTCTCCCTCCCTCTTAAACCATCATGGAATTCTTGGCAGGATCTGATTCGAAAGATACCGAACTCTGCTTGTTAACGCACTAAAATATATTAGTGATAACAGAAATGACAAACGTTGAAGTGACAAAAAGACGACAGAGCCAAATTTACTGCAGTACAGAAAAGGGTAATCACTTGTCACTTTTGATGGCTTCAACATTGAGTACCATTAGAGCATCCTTGAGAATATCATTACTACTTACTGCACATTTAGTAGCTACGTTTTTTTTCATTAGATCAACAATAAACCGTCTCTATTTTAGTACCACTCGTTACGAAATTCCCCCTAACGACACACCCCAACATGTATGTACAGTGACACCAAAAGTGTAAAGAAAAAATAACGCACTTACGGCTTAACTGGTCAAATATTTTTTATTCGAAAAGTGCAACTTTTTGGCAAACCCAACATCACCAAGGACAGAGAGGATACAACTGTCGAAATTTACTTGAAACATTCTGTGAATAAATTAAAGCTCATTTGGTTGATAGTTCATATAGTTCATTGTCTGATTCAGCACAAATTTTTCAAATTTTGGAAGGATGAAACCTCCGCAACTGCTGTGATGTTACGCAATTTTCTACTGTCTGTAAATTGTGAGTGGTCCATCAATGAATGATTTAAAAAGGTGGTAATTTAAATTTGTAAAGTTTGAGCAAGGACATGAGTGCTAAACTTGGAAGTGAATTTACATTTTATAACAGTTTCAGTCCTTCATTTCATAGAGATACTGAATGGTCATATTATAACTTCTCATTTTTTACATACAAACTGCATCGTCAACTCTTCCCAGCAAACTAATCAGTTTAAACTGCAACGTTAGCAGTGTAATAAGCACGATAAGAAAATGAATGAATTTTGTACGACTACCTTAATTTAACGTGTGATTTCTATGTATCATAGTGCCCCATGGATTCTGAGACATTCCAAATTCTGTAGAGGAACTGAACAGACAGTCATAATCTTTAGAGGACAATTTTTATTTACGTCTTAGTAATAAACGCAATATTCATTTTCAGTCCTAGAACCTAGACCATAGATGACCTAGACAGAGTAAAATTGGATAGTCTTTGTGACTTTCTTCCGAAGTAGAAATCTAGAAATCTGCAAAAATCCACTCCGCAAATAGACTTATTCGACGCTGCTAGAGCCACAAATCAACAAACAACCCTTTCAATTTCTGATGTTAACCTAAAGCGCTTTCACCTCATATCGGGACAGGGAGTCTTTCTGCTGGGGAATGGGTTATACAAAAGGACACTTTGTGAGTAAATTGCTCCAGCCGCAGAACTTTTTTACTGTATGAATGAGAAGATTAAATTCGCCACGGGTTTATTGACTGTTGTTTTTATTACTTCTTTTTCTCAATCTTCTGGCCAAACAAACGAGTTACCGCCGTTGTTATCGTATCATCAAGTCTACAATTTGCGAGGGTTTACGATGATGACGATCTGGAAACATTTCTTAGTTGGGGACTTTCTCCGACATTTCGGGGTTGTCATCCCGGTAAGCAGCCGTGCTCTTTTCTTCGGCACGCATTTACGTTTTTTTGTGATGGCGATCTCATTACAATCTAAAAGAACGACAATGAATTTACATTTCTACGCAGCTCCCAATCAGAGAATAGTACTTTTGGTGTTAGCTCCTATGGAGACTCGAGAGTCTCCATTTCCTCCCACTTTCCGGAAGATTTGTGCACATTGTAGGATCTCAAACGATGGACTTAGTACCGGTATTAAAAATGTGCATATCTTACAATTTTTTACAGAAAGCAGCACTTTCACCATGCTCTCAATCGATATCTACTTTGAATTTCCGTTCCCCTCTCTTCAATTATGTCGTAGCAACCCACTTCATTTGAGTTTTAATTTGATTTTGCATGCTTCGTGATCTCTCCGTGAACTACTTGATGTATCTTGCAGGCTGAATTACCTAGATTTTTTAGTTTCAGTCTTTAGTACGAAATTAGTAACGTAGTGGACAAAGTAGGTTATGATGAAGGGAACCCTTGGTTTCAAATGCGAAACTATATGCACAAGACTCATTCCAATTTCCAACAAAGACCCTCGGTGACGTCTCGCACCGGGAACTTGAGAGAAAGCAAGATGTCAAGGTGTGAACATTCATTGAGCAGTTAGAAACAAGAGGAACTATATGACCTCAGAAGAACAAGAACAGTGATGATGAGTAAGATTTCTCCTGGGTATTGTGATTTTGATCGATACTGGCTCAATTAAAAATTTCTCTTTTCATAGCTTAATATAAGAATAAAAGATTTTTTCAGTTGAGATTCAACTGGATGAATGGTTTAATTGTTCTCATCCGAAGTCACAAAACATTTCTTTTTAAAAGGCGGAATAGAAAATGAGTAACAGCAGTCAAGGAAGACAGACTGGTGTTATCGTAAAGAAGAGGAAGAATCAACACTTTTTTGTTCTACTGTCTGTATCTCCTACTGCATTCATGTGTGCTTACCGTAGCAGGAGAAACCAGAAATGATATCCCGTTTTACGTTAACAATACCCAAGTAATTGCTACAGTTATTGCAAATAAGACGAGCCTATTTGATTTGATAAAATTCGTTATATAAATACGAATTTATAAAAATACACAAACCTGGTTCGACAAGTACTTTTTTATAGGATTATTGCCAGCATGCCCTTGCGCTATCAATGAGAAAACAGTACCGGTGAAATCTAGGTACTTCATATGAACCTTTCATATTGTTACATTTCCTGTGTACTGTTTTGATTTAAAGTGTATGAACGCTGCAGATAAATCTAACAATTCGCCATTCCTAATTGATAAAAAGAATTTTGACCTACTTTTCCCATCTCAATGCTTCGAATTCTTTTCTTCAATTATACATTATAGGGCAATATTTTTATTTCTCTCCTGTTGGTGGTTGCACAGGGCATTGTTATCATCAGTCTAGTATTTTCCTCATTGTGTATTTTTGAGCATGTAGGGTTTAACAATAATTGTGCCTAAATAAAAAGTCTTTAACCAAACACTTTCTTGGTCTTCTTTAACCATGCTCACGTACCTACTTCCGTTTCGATCTGTGTTAAATCTCACCAACCGAACGAAAATGCAATTCCCGAATAACCTCAAAACTCACCGCAACGCAAGTCATACCAAGTACGTTTTGAATGGTAAAAATTATATTCTCACGCCTTCAAAAATGCAACCAGTTAAAAAATTGCAAAGTCTGTCTGAATGGTTTTCTATATGGATTTCGAGTTACACACGTACATGACCGTTTTTATTTGAGGTTAAAACTTAATCTTATGAAAAGCACGAGCTCATCGTAATGAACGGTGCATACTGGCTCATACACATTCAAATTAAGTATTTTCAAGGTACAAGAATAATTAACATTTTATTAATGAATTGTGTACTACTGTGCGGAACATTTCATCGCACATTTACAGATTAAAGTTCATCTGCATGTGTTAATTTGGTGCATTTTGGAAGGACCCATCTTTAAAAAAGACAAACACTCTATTTGGTCTTGGTATTTGTGTGGAGGCAACCTGGGCACTTTGGTGGAGGACTAAACTCATATTTAATTTAGTACTTTCACCCAACATGACTTCTTCACATGACAACCTATGATTCATGTAGAACAACCTTAACTGAATTAAGAGGAACCTTAGCAACGAATAATGCACACAGCAATAGCAAAAGCAAACGTCACGTTCTCAAGATGAATTTCATCATCTCGTGAGACCACAGACACATTTTAGGAGTGACTCACAGGAAATATAATAGGGGCATGAGGCGACCTTTCGTTGGGCTAATAGCTGAGTTATAAATCCAAAATGCTTTACAAATTCATAACAGATTTCAGAGGAGGATACGTAGCTTAAGTACAAAACACCAAGACACACCCGACACTAACCTCAGGAAGTTTTAAAATGATGGATCGCCTTTTACGAAGCTACAAGGATGCCAATGGTAGATACACGGATAATGGGAAGAGAAACTACTTTCTTCCTCACAAAGTCTAAGCACCTACGCCACTTACACTACCAAGTAAGAGGTAGTAGATTTCTACTTTCTCCTCAAGGACTGGAATTTTTGCTGATTTTGTATGGCACAAAAACAATAAGTGTTTGGATTCTTGTACAATAAAGAGAATGCCAGGCCTCGCTCTCCTGTCCCATATTTCTCTTTAACTTTAAAAAAAATAAAGACGTCTCAACATTTGCTTCCATAGTTTCTGTTTGGATCGTAGAATTAGATAATAGAAAGTAGGGAACTTATTTAAATAGAGAAACCCCTTTAACCAGTCATAACAGAGAGTACAGCTTTGCAAAGGATCTGTTACGTTGGTTATTACTTACTCCTACAATTCTGACTTCATACGAGCCAGAGGAAACTCAGGTTCATCCATTCCCTACATGAGAAATGAGAGAGAAAGTTATGAACTAGGGACCTTTGTGCCGTACCGTCTAGCACTGTCTATTGCTCTGCCACAATGGCTATGTGATGGTCAGCCAGATTAAATAAATGGAGAAAGTAAGTATAAAGCGGGAATCTAAGTGAGTTGAAATAGTAACAGCCCTCCTCACTTTCATCCGACTCTTGTTACAGCACTTTACTCACACTGGATAGCCAAACATTTAGAGGTTTCATGGAGTCTTTTTCTTCACTCGTCTTCTTCTGTTCTTTCTCCTCAAGTCGAGATAAAATATATTATTTCTCTCTCAATTTATCTCTTTCATTGCATCGTATGACATGGAGGAAGGAGAACTGCTAGACTTCTTGAACCACACACCCATCCATCCGTTCTCCACAAAATTTTCCAGTTAAGGTATATGTCCCTTGTCAATGTGGACAGAGTTTTTTATTACTTGGATAAAGGTACGTTGGATAGAAGAGACGTCGACTTGATCCATTATTTACTGTTCTGTCAACCATTGATGGGTGAAATAATAGGACAATTGAGTGAGATAAAGAGGGATTTCATTTTCAAATTTATTCTCACAAAAAAATGACAAAAGTATGATGGGAAGTGACAAAAATGCAATTATAGTACCTCAGTGAACATCAATTGTTGTCAACGTCCATCAATTTTATATAAGTAATTGTGCACAAACACTATCTTAGATACATTGTCCGCGTCGGCGTTCCTTAGCCATTATCACTGTGTTCATGACATGATCATTAAAAATGAAAAAGATTCTAGACAAAAACAGCATCTGAGAGTGCAGGCAGGTGGGTGGCACTCTCTTACAGGAAATCTATGACGCAGGTAGGTGGGACAAAGAGGGAAGAGACAAATTAAGCGAAAGTGCCTCAATTAAAGATGAAACAAGATACTAGTGATTGCAGCTCGACAACCTTTTGTACACTGTGTCATGTCATAGAGTGCCATCAAATGATGGTACTTTAATCCTGTTTCTCTGGAGAAAGTGTGAGGGGTACCCAACCCAATGAGCTCATCCGTCAGACAGAAAGAAGTACAAAACAGTGAAAGATTGCCACTGAACAAAGAGAAAGCTGTGCTTCCATACAGATTGTCTGTTTTCTTTCTTTTCCGTCGTCGAGTGCTGGGTGATCATGATGATCGCAAATGGAGAAAAGAAAACTTAATGCGGTAACTAAATCCTTTATATCACTTCTCAGAGCACTCAAGACTTAAGCTACTGCTTGTAACTTAATTTGCTGAGGAAGTAAGTGTCAGAGAAGACGGATGCGAAGGCTTTTTAAGTACACTGACTAGAGTCACCTTTACAACAACAGCTTTTTTGGGCATTAATCATTTTTTTAGGATACAGAATGTATCCCTTGCTCTTGCCATCTTCATGACAAAAGTTTCAAACAAATTTTCTGAAATTTTTCTTATTGAAGTTTCAGTTTGTGCATGCTCCAAAGTTTCACTTTGTACAAAGTACCCCTTTTTTGCGTGCTTGAACAAGTGCAGCAGAAAACCTAACATTACCATGATGAGTCATTATATACGCAACAACAATTAAACATTCGCCGCTCCCTGCTATACTTTCATGTCATGTTCATCCTTTTATCATAGACACGAGAGGGATTATCAACAACAACATCCTAACGCCTCGAATGATTATGATGGATGTTCTCAGAGTATCTCATTTTATTGCTTCACAGTCTAGCTCTCATCATAAGCATAATACAACAAAAGTCCATGTGAAAATGGAAACATTGAATTCACATTAAGCGTGCAAGATTTAATTAAGCGTTAATTCTGACACACGAAAGACTGCAGAGAGCAATAAAGTGTAGGGCTAGGGCACATCCCTCATCATAACGTCATAAATGAAAGTCTAACTGGTATTTGGTATTACGTAGATAATTAAAAAGCTTAATAAGACCGTAATTGGTGAGAGAAACAAGAGTGAAAGACCAAATGAGCTTATGCAACAACGATTCCTGGTATACCTATGTTGCTGGTTGGAAATGATGATCCTGTTATTTATAAAGCTTTGAAGTGGCATTACTCGTAAAGAACCAATGCCTTCTAGTTTTGAATTGTGGGTGTAAAAAAGACCAGTTTTTCGATCCAATTGACTTGAACTTATTGTCAAGGTAAATGATTTTCTGTCTGAATCCGCTGAGCTTGAAAAAATAAAATAGATGAAGTGAAGGCTATATCGAGTTGAATAAACTGGGTTCGAGGTTGCAAACAAATCTCGATCCATTGAATAACTGTCAATGTAAACGTGATGCGACAATTCTTTTCTCTCTAATTTGCTATGGCAATTGATAAAAATTGACAATACCTTCGGGTATTACTGTAGGAACGTAGTTACAGTCTTATTCGGGTTCAAAAAACAAAGAAGCATGCGAAAAGAATCACAGTTGACTAACGTTCCAGGTCAAGTGGTTCTAAGTGGCTTACACTGGCTACATTTATCGATAGTTTTTTCAGGTTTCTTAAGCCTTTCCTTTGTCGTCGATCTACGAGATCATCGATTGTGAATTGCATCACATCCATCTTCAGTCTTCACCATCCCCCTTTTATCTGAAGAAGATGAATGAGTATTTGAACATGAAACTGTTACGAGTAAATTTCTTTCCAATCTAATATTACACAAGGTACATATCTGCACCGTAACGTGTTCATGTTCATCCTCA
The DNA here is from genome assembly GCA_034696445.1 of Isotomiella minor. NCBI lineage: Eukaryota > Metazoa > Arthropoda > Collembola > Entomobryomorpha > Isotomidae > Isotomiella > Isotomiella minor. The sequence goes on from JAQIWU010000030.1 coordinate 41,864, forward strand.
TGCCAACACAATTAGGAACTTGTAAATTTTTGATTGCATTCTATAAATAATGGTTCATAATCGTGCATTCGCCAAAAGTAAATGAACAATTCAGCTATAAAACAAAGCAACAGCAGTCTTCTGCAATGAATAAAATCTCATGGTTCAAAGCCAGTTAAATTTGTAAAATATGCCAAAGATTAATATTTGCAGAATGATTGCATTCTGCACTTTACTAATTATTCTCAATAAATGAGCCAAAAACTAATGAACTTTTGTGTTAATTTTTCATGTGGAAAAGGCATCTTAAGACAATATGCATTGAATTTTTGCAAAAACAGAAATATACAATAATCACAAATGTGTTAGGGTTAACCTAGACTCACTCATTAAGTAATGTCTTAATCTGATAAAATCTTCATAGTACATACATCTATTCCATAAGCCAAGAAATTAACGGAGGTTCAGAAAACATGAGTCAAAAATAGGTAACCTTTTTGCGTTTGAAGTTTGCAGAAAGGAAGCGACTGCAGTAAACACGATTCGCATTTGTTCACTTTACTGCTCGATAGTAACGTTTTAGGCTTCCTAAGATTTTATATCTCATAACGGGGGTTTATGGCAGAAGATATTAACACATTATTAGTACAAACAGTATTAATTCAAGAATATAATAACCATATTACCTTGGATGATAAAATGGGGTTGTAAAATAAAATTCACTGCAAATGATGTTTTGTTCGTTTAGCGATAAAGTTCTTGATGGTGGTTTTTACAGCAAGGTATGAAGATAAAAGGCTGGCTTTAATTGTTAATGAAGGCAGAGTGAAGAGGAATTTTTATATGGCAAGAGGTTGGATTGTTTTTTTAAATGTTATGCTACATAAATTATTACGATAAGAACATCATAGGAAATGGGAGAACTCCGATCTGGCCACTTTACAATATTCCGCTAGAAATGATATTATTAAAATAATCTTACTTTTGATTACATTTCGATCTATCGTATTTCGAAGCCACAGACAATGTAAGTTAATGCATTATGATAAATGGTGTGTCTAATTTCTCCACTTCTGCAGCCAAGCATCCGGAATGTTGTCTAGGATTTGACGAGATAAGGATCTTTTCCCTAACCTTTTCCACCTCTGAATATCCTGTGGAAGTTGAGAAGAACACAATAAAATGCCATGACTATGAACTTAGTTGTTCCAACCATTCAACGACAGACTCATGGCAGTAGCAATGTAAAATGTAAAGCATCAACCAATGTTTAGGTGTCGTTATTGGTGCTCTTCACTCCACGTGGTGCAATTGTCCTTAATTCATGTCAACATTATTTAGATTAGGTACAAAAACTGCACAGAATCACAATCGAAGTGTTAGGTATGGTTTTTAACAAAAGACTTTCATGTCTTTTGCAGCGAGACTGCTCTCTCTCTGAAGGTAGCTTCCACCATCAAGGTTTACACGCTTCCGTTTGTCATAGCCGTCTGCGGTTTGATAATATCCTAATTCTGTCAAAGCGATCCCATTTACTGTTGCATGCAAAGCAAGTCTAGCGACAACTGCATTCATTAAAATGGGAAAGAACAGGTCAAGCATTAATTATGAATAGACGAGTCGAATAATGTATTTTGATGACAGAGCAAAAAGGTAATTTTACATTTTTAACTTCAATTAAATATGTGAACGTGATTGTGCTGTAGAGGGGCTAGTGTATGACATCAATTTAACTAACAATCGATGGAAAGTCAACTAATGAAGTGAATGGTCTCTGTTCGGTATTCTAAGTATTGCACAATTGCAAATGTTTACGAACTTGTATGGTAAAGCTTGTTAACATCATTATGGCTGTTGCGAATTTTACAGTTGGTGATTTGTCACAAGCATTTTTCTTCCTCCTCAACAAACAAACTTTTGATCGTTATGGATGCTGCAGTCAGTTTCATATTTAAACTTACTTTCGGCTTCGTAATTACACAACAAAAAAAGAAAGATGCATGATGCTCTTATTTAGTTGGACACGATTTTTAATTTGTACTTACAAAAATTTAACTTGGGACAAGATTGGCACCAGCCAAATGCAGCTACTACAACATTTAGATCAAGGTCGCAGAATCTTGCACGTCACTTCTAAAATTATTATAAGTGCAACTGCACATAAGTAACGCATGCATAAATAAATGTCTTCACGTTGCATAAAACTTTCGAATTCACATGCTTATTATTGTGACATCCCGTATCATGCAGATCGGTTAAGCAGCGTGACGATTTATTTAGTTGTACCACCAACGGGACATTTTTGGCCCTCTCACTCCATGTCTCATTTCTTCAACACTTCATCACAAATTATAAAGCAATTTCTTACAATAACGAATTAACTGTGTAATAATTCGGCCTTGATTCATTACATTATTAGATGCAAATTAAATTTAAATCTTAAAGGCCTTTATATTGGTCGGCGACAAAGGACGAAAAGATATCACAAATTGAAAGGCTGGGAGAACAATGCAAATGTAACTGGCATCATTAAAGACCTAAAAAGGAGTTTGCTTTTGTTGTAAAGTTTTCGTTAAGCAATAAAGTTCCGCTCATAGAAGTTTAGCATTAAATTGAATCGAGAGTCGTAACATCAAATCAAAACCTTTAGCAATTTGTTGGCATGGACGAGAAGGAAGGAATCCTATCCCATCTGTGACATACTTTTGGGGACAATTTCATGGAATGACGTTTCTCTTCTGTTTCCTTTCCTTCACATCCATTATTCATCCAAGTTCATCGATATGAGTCCCATCCAACATGTGCCATTTCCAGTAACTGCACACCAGGGAAGGGAAAGTCGTAAGGAGTTGAAGTCACATATCAACCACGGAATGCCACAAGATGTGACAAGAGTGTCTGTCACACAAAACAACGCTCCTTCCAATCGCTTCGAGTTAGTTTTAGGACTTCCGATGAAGACCCCCTTGACAAACAAGATGGGACGACGCATTGCCCACGTACAACTCAATTGTTCAGTTTGCATGTATCATAAATTTCGCGTCTGCTCCTGCAATCAAGTTATTGACGATCCTGACACCGTCAATTTGAATGTTTATTACGGTTATCATAATTCAAAAATAACGTTTGGTTTTGTTTTTTTTTGTGGCCTACGCTCAGTTCGCATGGTTTTTCTTGCGAGGATTGTAAAAACAACTCTTTACGTCAATGAATAAATAGAGGTAATCGATACCTTTGGCCTCTAGCTCTATTTAAACGAAGTCGTATCATGACCAGGGTTTATACTACTTTAGGTGGGAGTGACGTGACGCACTTCTATCATATTTCTAACATTTTTTTTATCAAAGCATAAACTATAAAGTAACAAGACGTTGGATAAACAATACTTTAGCTTAGCTGTTTATATTTATAAACAACAAGATCATCCCACATTCAGCCACTTGGTTTCGTAACGGTGAAAGTTGTTTCTCGATGTGTTGGGTTGTGCATGGTGAACCCAAGCGCTGAAGAAAGCAGTGATGTTGAAAGTATTTCATACATGATGATGAGGAAAGCAAGAAAATGGGATTCGGAGTTAGAGAGTTTTAGTTCAGTTGAATAGGTTGTGTACTACTGAGGACACACTACACTACTTTTGAACGAAGGACATGGAAAAGGCAAAGGATGAGACGAGAGTTTTTGTTTGTGTACGATGTACTTTCTATTGCTTTCCCCCTCATCCTCAGTGGTGGTTCAATAGTTTGAGTTCAACTCTTGAGAACTACTCGCCTTGACTTTCTTTCTTTCCTTCCTCCTTTTTTCTCATTGAAAGGCTGAAAGTGTTGGCCAACTTTAATCGAATCTCTGACAGAATACTGAAGTATTCTTAGCTCATTATGCATCCTTCTCAGGTCACCACACCACAACCAAGTAGTAGTATTTCTCTATGCACCCCGGATGAATCGGGTATCGGAAGTAAGTGAGGCATAGAGAAAGAAGCCGTGAAATGAATCTGCTGTCTATACTTAAATTATGTACTACTAATACGTCCTCCTGTACCCCAGATAGTCACAACTTTAGATGGATGGGCAAAAGAGTTGGTTTCGTTTGGTTTACTTTGCTTCGCGTGGAAGAGATCTTGTATAAAAAATGCTTGGCAGGACTCCCGTCCAATTCCAATTCAGTGCTTCGATCACACATGAAAATCCAATGTAATTGCTCGCTTTTCTGCTTTTCTGTATCTCTGATTCTCTATGACTCTGGTTCCTCTCCTCTCATCTGTCTGGTGACTCCTCAACCAAAATGACATGAACACCCTATTGCCACTTTCATGCCAAAACCAAATCATCCAATTCCAACAAAATGGTTTCTCCTTGTGACGAAATAATCCGTCTCTTCCAAATTATCACCTTTTGCATCTTTCCCCGTTTTCATTCCGCATATCAACGTCTCACACATTTGGTGACTCATTTTTCACCAAAACCTATCACTTTCCCTCAATCCGACTTATCTCCTTGATACATCCATCGATTCCATCCATCTCTTGCAAAATGAGTAAGGGTGCATGAACCGTACAATGTCACCTCCTTTCACGGGACGACGAGTAATTTTTCTAAAAATCTATAACTTTGACACAGGAAGGAAACCTCCTAATTGCTTGTATTCAGACCTTTCCGATGTAACTCAATTTCTTCCAAAATCTGAATGGAAATTTTACACCGAGGATCATTCGTGTCTTCTGAACTGTGGCGTGGAAACGCAACTACAATTTTATTACTTAAGCCAGACAAAGTGGGAAGGGAAGTACGGTGAAAGACAACCCTGGAGGACAAAATTTGACTTAATGGAGGTAGTAAAGGTAGCATGTGATGTGGGTTAGTTACTTAAGTGACATGGCCCGTATTCAAATATTACAAAATTATACATACACTATTCTCTAACACGACGGTGATGGGATTGCGAAATATTGCAGGGAGGAAGGATGGAGTGAGATCCATAGAGATCCATTTGGAAGTTGAAGGCAGCCATGAGAAACGAAGCTTAACTAAAGGACTAACTGGAAAGGAAGAAGCGGATATGAAGTTAACAAACCATGGCTCCCTTGGGTGCCCGTAACGTATCATCTCCATGAATCTACTTATTGTCTTAATTCCCCAACTCCCTCATATGTGCACATAGTCCTTGAGTTGGTTAACGTATGTCGACATTGATTCAAATGGCACATCATCTTTCACCCGCATAACTATAGTACCATTCTCTTTTGCCTTCAGATTCAAAGTTCATTTGTATCAAAAGGGATACTGAACTTTTATCATAATGCCTTTGGACAACAGTAAACTGCAACAATTCATCATCATAGTCATTATCACTGTACCTTAACCCTTTCGGGGATACAATAACATGATTAGAAGGAGATAGTGATTTTGATTCACTAATTGGTAATCGCTTGATGACACGTTGACGCAGGACGAATGGTTTAATCCCATTGTTAGCTAATCATATGGTCTGTTGTTGCGTTATCGTAAACAAATTTCAGCCGTAGGTTTTGAAGTCATTTATAATTTACGTTTATACTGTTCCTGTGCTGTTCAAATTCCGGTGTGGGTGCGAAGCATGCGTCTGTCTGGATGAATGCACAGGTGAATTGCATTCAACGAACAATGAAGAAATAACAACAATGTCCTTATTGCATAACATTCAGGTAGTTGCTGGAAATGAGGCAAGGTTGACTATTTCCTTCAACTCACGTCTACCATAGCAACTATCGGCACAGATTAGAGATTAGACTGAGGCTATATTTTATCAATGTCATTGAGATTGAGAAAGAAAAAATTCAATCTCAATCGCAGTCGTATGAGATACTTAACACTTAAAGGCACAACAGTCAGCATGGGTGGCTAAGAATAAGTTAAGTTTTAGCCTTGAATTTCTGTTTCATATCAAAATCAAGGGAGTAATAATCAAGCGTGCTTCAAGGGAAAACTGACTTGATTTGCTTCTGCTGCTGCATGCATGAAACTAAACAATGCAACGGATATCCGCCAATTCAATGTGACTGTTAATATAAGGATTATGGGTCTAATCAAGAAATTAAGCGTTCTTCTCAGCCACTCATTAATGAAGCACATAACTAAAAAAATCTCTTGATATCTACTCTTTTTCATGTCCCTGTAATAAAAGCAACTACTTTAATCAAGAGATGAGATAACATAAAGAATGTTTTTGCAAGATTACACTATTATACTCACACAAGTAAAATGAAACCCGTTAGAAAACTCTCCCAGATGACATCCACCCCAAATAAACTAATTGTTCCGGAATTGTCATTTCGTTAATTTGTATGGGATCTAACCTGCGATACTAAATAAGACATTCAGTTATTTTGCTAAAAAAAACCTACTTATGCTTTACTTCGCACGCACATATGACATTTTCATGTAATCAGGTGCACATTATGTATCATCAAACTGTGAATCCAACATCCGCCTCAATTTCAACAAAGAAGGAAAGACTACCAGAGCGAACAGAAGTAGGTTTATTTGCTAATGTTGAATCGTGCGTAGAATTACTTTATTTCATTTCAAATATACGCGTATGGCACAAGCACGGGCAGAAAAGGGCTGAGAGAGAGTAGTGAGTCTACGACCTCAAGTTTTAAGACAACGGAAATAAACCTCCTCATGCATCCCGCATGCAAAAATAGTCATTATTGAATTGAATTATGTTTTAACTTTTAACAGAAACAATAACAATATACATCTGTTAACAGGCTATTCATAAAACAAGAAAAGACTCTTCTTCTTGACCGAGATGAGGTGGTAGAGAAGAAGAAGGTGAATTAATCTAGGCGAAAGTAAAACACCAATGAGAATGAGAGGCTCCTCGTACACTATTTATTATTTTGCATGGCACGGGTAAAATAAGAGACGCCATAACCCCAAGAATTACTCTACGTGGCCAATTTCCATTTTCTTGGGTCTAAACGAAGTTAAAAGTCATAAGAGCCATCATGGCATGGCCATGCCGTGTCTCTCAGACAGACAACCTAAGGGCAATTTGGGATACCACATAAAATAATCCTCACAACAGCACAGGTGCATGCTATAGCTTTTAACTTTGCTAATAGCAGGGGTTCAATTTCTGCAAACAGTGTTTACTACGATCTTTACCTTCACAAAAAGCCTTTACAGCATAGCATTATAACCACAGACATGAGACGATTATTGCATTACATTGCTTTGTGGTCGCATCTTCTTCTTTCCTTCACTTTTCCACTCTACTTTACTTTACTTTGAGTTAGAACAAGAGATGATACTCTACTTTCATTATTACTGACGCAACTATGGCCATATCTATGACATCCCATTGTTTACAGCTTATAAACTCCTTTTGAAACATTAAAGAAGAAGAGAATTGCATTGCACAACACTGTCGAATGTCAGATCAAATCACATTTTACTTTATCTTCTTCGTGCTTTTGAGGGTGCTCAAGACATAAGAAATTGGAGCACGCGAAGATAAGATAAAAGAATGGTATTTGATATTACATTTCCAAGGAGGAAAGCAATATTTTGATGCCATGAAAAGTTGTTTGAAGGTATGAAGAAAACTGTTATCTTTCGCCCTTAAGAATAGAAAAGAATTTTTGTCGTTTTCGTATTTATTGCTCATCGCAACTTACCTTCAAGTACTTAATTAAAATGAGTTGAGCTCTGGAGTGATCCTCCACAGC
>JAQIWU010000031.1:0-49490 GCA_034696445.1 Isotomiella minor
TCATTTCTGAACTTGGTTTTGACAGACCTGGAGCTTGATCTTGACCTAGACCTTGACTTTGGGGCCTCTGGTTCAGGATCATCCATTCTCAGGACCACGTCCTGTTGACTACCTTTCGCAGAATCAGCAAAAGCCCGATCGAGAAGATCTTGACCAAACTCTTGCACATACTCATTGTCATCAAGGGGGAGCAAGTCTTGTCGAGAGTAAGCAGTGCGAGGATTCTCATCGTATTCATCTGGTCTAGTTTCTGTTTGTGATCCATTCCGCCTCAAAGCACTGCGCCTGGAGGGACCCCTTCTCCTCGTCTGCTGCTGATCCACATCCTCCTCCTCCTGCTCCTCAGCATAGCCTCCTTCCTCCTCTTCAGTCCTCCTCCCTCTTGCAGATTGTGATGGTGGTGGTGGTGGTGGTGGTGGTGGGGTACTTTGAGAAGCCCTCCTGCTCCTTCTACCACCACCGCTCCCTCCCTGATCTTCACCTTCACCTTCGTCCATTGTCTCCGAACCCACCCCTGGTGGTTGTGAGGATTCCTGAAGTCTTCTAGCTCTTGCCTCTTCTCTTCTGCGGCTCCTGGACAATCTTTCGTTAAGCCTCCGCTCCATCAATTACAATGTGTGTTTTGGACTGCATTTGCAGGGCATAGGGGAATAAATATCATTGAATTATACAAATACATAATATTCTCAACTTTGTTTTCTTTTATTTTTTGTGAAATTCAAGTAATTTATTAGGCCAATCAATCAATGAACCATTTCAATAAGCAAAGCGTAGCAACCAAGGCGTGCAAAGCCTAAAGTCAACGTTCATAAAAGTCACTACTAAAGGTCCTGCTGGGTCAAGGAGGAAAGTCTCAACATACCCCAGGCACCATTCTATGGGGAAAAGGGCTCCCCATTTTATCTTATCTTCTTTGTCATGATCATGTGAATTAGTGAAGTAAAATGCAGCAATTGGAAAAGGTTTTTTTGCACTGCTACATTGTCTTGAAAGTAATGAGACGCTACATGGAAAGCAAAACGCGTCGGAGAAAGTCAGTCTGAGCTTCAAACTCTTTGAACTCGCACTTTTACTCGATCTGGTCTGCCTGCCTGCATGTGCTTCAGATTGTGTGCCAGCTGTTGATTCGATTGCTCAAAAAGTGCCAAAAAAAGTCGAATTATGTCAATTAAATCTTTTCTTCTTCCTCGTACTATTATCAACATGACCGTGCACCCTTTACTACTGTCTAGGTAAACGACCCTTTATGTAATTCCCTCAACCCTTTCATCTTTACCTTAATTCGGTTATTTTTTAGAAGTGCCAAAGTCTTCGATGCTGCTGCTTCAGGGATCCTACTGCTGTCACGGTCCAAGTTTAGCACCAGTCAGTCTGTATCTAGCAAACGTCTGCATGGCGTGATAATCGGGTAAGGCTGTGGTCACTGGTCAAATGACGTTCTTCAAGGCAATTTTAGTTGGTTGGCATGGGGTTTATGTTTTTGTCACTTTTTGTAGTCCTCCCGGATCTGGAAAGGGCACGATATCCTCACGGATTGTGAAGGATTTTAAACTGGATCATTTGTCAAGTGGGGATATTTTTAGGTCACATATAATGAAAAAGACAGGTAATAAACTGAACAAAGTATTACGGGGAGATCCATGTTTTATCTTTGCATATTACAGACTTTGGGAAGCAGATCGAGTCTATTGTTGCGGATGGCATGTTGGTCCCTTTCCATTTACTTGCACCTATTATGGCAGATGCTACGAAAAGTGTAAAGTCACCTGCGGGCTGGTTACTTGATGGTATGGATGATATTTTTCCAAATTAGAATGACTCGGCGTAATCGTTTCTCGTTTTTTTCAGGATACCCTAGAAGGTATAAATTTTTTACTTAGTCACACGCACACGAGCTATATTTGAAAGGGTTATTTGACATTGACATTTGTCATTCGAATTCAAAGTTTGGAACAGGCTGAGAGATTACAAGAGACGTCTGCACCCAACACTGTCATCTACCTCAACGTTCCCTTTGATACGATTATTGACAGGATAAAGGCCCGTTGGGTGAGAGAAATACTTAGATCCATTGCCATAGATAGTGGTTTACTTATGCATATGGAATTGGCAGGTTCATAAGGCAAGCGGTCGAGTTTACAATTTAGATTTTAACCCACCGAAGGTTCCGGTAAGTTAAACTTGTCCATTGTTTTTTGGAGTGCATTTGTACTTTAATTTTCCTGTTTTAGTTCACCGACGACATTACCAAGGAACCTTTAGGTATGTTTGATAAACTTTTTAGACCTTGTCTGACGAGCATTTTTTTGGTATGCACAGAGCAAAGGGAAGACGACAAGCCAGCCACGGTGCGGAACAGATTAGAGATTTACAGCTCAATGATAGAACCCGTCCTTGACTTTTACAAAGCCAAGGGTTTGCTTTCTGAGTTTGCTGGGACTGAGAGTGACGTTATATGGCCAGAAGTTCGACGTTTCCTTGACACCTTCCTCAAGAAATAGACAAGATGGACTACTGCAGCATCCATACTCATTCCCTTTTTCCTACATTTGAAATTCCCATTGGCGAGCTTATGTTTATTGTGACAATAAGAAGACCTACTCATAATTATCGTTAAGTAATTGCGTAACATTGACATTCCCCTCAATAATTGACCTTATGATTACATTTTTATGATGTCTTATCTGTTTCGTTTTTTGTCCATTCTCAATTTGTGCAATTGATTTGGTGCTACTTAATTAAATAAATTATTCCAAACCTAAGGCCTTAAATTGTCAACGCTTATCTTCATTATCAGATCAGGTTTTGATAGCAGCTCAAAGAAGCTTGGGAACAAAGACTTCTTCTCTTTGAACCAGCTGGACATCAAAGACGTATCAGCTGAACGACGTCTTGGAGCGAGAACCAAAGAGATTATATAGTACTATCCGTACTATCTACTGTCTATGGCGAGAACCGACATACGAGAGGAATCCTGGCTTAAGAATTAATTAATTAAATTGAGGACATGGACCCTATGTCTAAGCGGTGGGACTTGGTGTTGGAGGACATGGTGGGGGACTTCGTCATGCCGGGTGATGAGTTCAGCTACGAATCATTTTCCTTGGCCAGTTCGAAAGTGACGTTGGGACCTGGACTGAAGCTACTGCCCCCTTGCCCCGACGGAAGTGGGAGTCGTCAAGGAAGAATCGTTGCTTGTAAGGCTGGCATCGTGAGGAAGGTCAAGGGAAATGTGTTCTTCATTGAGTTCAAATCAAATCAGGTAAAGGCCTACCAATGTCGACATGGCAACTCTGAATAAATATGATTGTTGACCTTCTTCAGTACGATGTTTGCAAGAAGGACGATGTCCTCGGGGTTATCAAGCAAAAAGGGAAGGGTGACCAGTACTCTTGCGACGTGTCCATGAAGGAGAGGGCGCAGTTATCAAAATTTGCTTTCGAGGGGGCTACAAAACGCTACCGGCCAGATCTCCAGGTCTGGTCGCATCAACTTATAAATATTTTAAGGCTCGAATCTCAACCTTTTGTCCTTGTTTTACCTGAAGGTGGGTGACGTCGTTTACGGCAAGGTTGTCGACCTCCCTTCCGACTATCCGATAGAGATTACTTGCGTTCACTCCACTGGGAAGGCCCAAGGTCTAGGACTCTTAGAAGGGGGACAATTATTCCAAGTACCTGTTCACTTCACCCGTGTCCTTCGTTGTCCTGACGACTCCATAAATGTTCTCAAGAAGTTGGGCAAGATGCTACCCTTTGAAGTTGCCGTGGGTGTGAATGGACTTGTGTGGTTAAAAGCCAAAAACTCTGTGCATACGATTTTGTTGGCTCAAGCTGTGCTAAAACTGTCAAAACTACATCTATCCCAACACGATGCCATTCTTAAAGACTTTAGTAAGGGACTTTCCAATGTGTAGCCTTGAAATTTTGTGTCATTTGTTACTGAGGGAAAAAGACTTTGTTACACAATAAAGTTTCAGAAAAGTGTAAAAGGTTTTTTATTACGATAAGGGTTTCAATATGAATGTTAGTATCTTGATAAATGCAAAAGGAAAGGTTCATTTTTATGAACTGGTCTAAGCTTAATTTGTTCCATTAAAGTTTCTTAGAAATAAGCTGGTCCACTTTGTTCAGGGCACTCTGCCCCCTTCTATCACTGAGAGAGGGCAGCTGGGAAGTCGAATGATGACCGGAACGGCTGTTATAATTATAGTGCAGGGCAAACGATGCTGACACATTCTCACTGTTTGGGTTGACGGCCAATAGTGAATCTGCTACGTGGGTCATATCAAGCCCATTTGACTCGTGCCAACCACTATCATCATATTTGGAAGTGGTCGTCCTGCCAACAGAATGGTTTTGTGGAGGAATACCTTTTAGAGATTCCAATATCGTGGAAGACTGGTTGTTTTGGGTTAACGATAAAAGTTTTGACGTAGTGTCTGGATACGTCTTCAGTAGGCCGCATATTAGTCGTTCTGCATTCTGAAATGCACAAAATATTATTTGAACGAATCACCAGGGAATGATTTGGACGAGTGGTACCTCTGGATTGTACTTAGAGCATCCTGTGACCAAACCTGTGGCTCCATCACCACCCACCATCACTCCCATTGGATCATTATTTATACTCGCTCTATGGCGGGTGCACTCTCGTTTCGTGTCTTTGACAGACTTCATTTGTGCCTTTAATTGTTCTTCATGCACCATCTTCAGTAAGTGCGTCTTGCTTACTCCCCCCATTGCCCCAGGGTCGCCCAACTATTTTAAACAGCAAAGCAAAATCGCAATTGTACAAAATCTGTTAATTTGAAAGTGTCACTATCTTACCAGTTCTACTTCTTTTTCCAGCCGTTCGTCTTTCGTGGACTGAATCGCCTCTTCCAATTTTGCATTTTTTCGATTTAGGCTAATATGTTTTAACATGAGTTTCATCTTCAAGTCCTTAACTCGTGCCAACCGTTCTTCGTCCTCTGTCTTCCCCACCTTCCCGCTCCCATTATCATCTCTTAATTGCTTAATGATCTTGCGCGTCGTCTGAATATCTGATTTTTGCCACACTACGACTTCCTTTTGCCTCAGAGTACGCCCGTGAACTATGGATTCACACAGTAGTTCCAATTTGTCACTCAACTCTTGTGCCCTCCCAGTATCCTCGTCTTCAAGAAAAGTATGAAGAAATAGTTGGATGGCTTCTTCTTGAACCTCGTTGAGTCTCCCTCCGTAAGCCCCGTCTCGCTCGAGTATTATCTGTATTACCAAAAGAGATGACCAACCAATGTCCAAAAAGAAATAATGAATGCTACGCTTACGGCTTGCTCAGTCTCCACCAACGGCGTAAGATTCTCCGTGATGCCCTCAACGTAGTCAATCATGTCATGAAGTTCTTGCAACTCACGACTCATGGCACAAAAGGTTTGAAAGTCATCCTGTGCAGCGGCCCCATGCTGGGACTGGTGGCTGATTTCCGTCGCCTCTGCGATGACTGCCTCCATTACAGCCTTCTTCTCCTCTTCTTTCTTCGCCAGCTCTTCTGTCAACTGCTTCACCCTCCTGGACTCTGTCGACGACACACTTGAAGGGAGACCCTCCGACAACCCGTGCACGTACAAGTTTGACCTCAAGACATCAATCTCTTCCAGTGAGCGACAATTTGTAGAGAGGAAGTTCAATGCGTCTTTAAATGGACCTCGAAGTAAGTAGCTATATTAAAAAAGAAGACATTGTCAGTCAACAACAACACAGATACGAGTAACGACAAGGTTTAAATAAAGACGTACGTATCGATTTCTTCTTTTGAAATTTTGACGTCCGGAGTTACAGCTTTCACCCACTTGTCCACCTTCACACTGTTCATCATAGCATTCCCTTGATATCCCCTGCTTTATCCCAAAAAAAATTAATAAAAACCTTTGAGATGATTTGTTTGTTTACCTTAACAAAAATTGCGTCTTTCTTCTCGAGAGTGTGATTCATTTGTTGCTCATCCTGCCTATGTTTTTGTATGTTCGTTCGGTTTTTGGTGCGAGTTTTGTTTCATTCGGAGAGGATGAAGGAAGAAAAAAAAAGTTCAGTCAACTCAACAGTTTGAGCACCCGATTTAGCCGAAATCCAAGTGTGAGGCAAAATGAGACATCGTCCGCAATATTTTCCAATTAATTTCATGGACCCTAATATCACCCCTCTTTGGTGTTAATCCTGTAGTTTCCTTCACGTCGTTATCAGTAATTAGATAAACATAGAATTTTGTTGTTTTAGAAAGTGTCGCAATCACACAATAAACCCAAGGTTCTTATTCATGACTTGAGCAGGAACTATTAATGAATATAGGATTTACATGTTTGTTGAATGTAATTGGATGGACGAGGCAGCTCAGGTGAAAATTTGTACCAAGAGGACAATTGAGAGTGTCATATCTCAGAACCCCATCTGCGCGTTGGGCCATTCATTTCCTTCAATTGCTCTCACGTACCACAGGAACTGACACTGAAACAATAGTAGACAATTCACGAACCAACACCTTAGGTGCTCTATCCTGTAATTAACAGAAGGTTTAATTAACACAATCCACTTTCCTTATGCTAATGGCTTCCCCTTTCTTCTTCGCAATCATCTCTGCCCATTCGCCGCCCTGTCGCACCTACCTCAATTGGCTCGTGATTCATGAAGGTCCTAGTTCCTTGACAAAAAATATCAACAAGTCTAGTAATGTCCAGAAATGGAAATTAAATGATATGCTTTTTTGGTCATTTCAAGGAAGAAAGGATTTATTAAAGGAAAAGAGGGATAAGAAGACAAACAAAATTACGGGTGACTGGTGAAAGTCAAAGTGAAAGTGAGACATGCGGGTTTTGAGCTACCAGGTAAAAGTAGAGAAAGTAAGTGAGTGAAACCCGGGGAAAGTGTGAAGGGTAATATGCGTTCCTCGTCTCGTCTGCCTGTAACTTTTTTGGTCAGGAAGTCTTTCCTCAGTCCATAATTTTCTTCGTCCCTGCTCACATCGCCTATCTTTGTTTCCTCCCAAATTGTCCATAAAAATGGCTAGTATAATCATTTTTTCATTGAAAATTGTTTTACAGTCCTAAGTTTCTGAGACACATTTGCTTTTGAGTTAAACCACTTTTGCTTTGAAAAACATAATTTAGCCATTTCCTCTGCCAAAACCCAACCCAACTCAGAACAGCATGCTCCTTGGGGCATTACAAGACAATCGTTTTAATTGAAAAATATTGTATATTTTTTGGCTGCAGCATGTAACACATTGTTGTAATTAACAACCAGTGCAATTGTTCTTTTAAGTTTTGTTTTTTTGAACTTGTTTTTTCACATTCTTATTTGTTAGTTAAGGGAATTTTTGTGTTCTATCAGATATCTTACACGCATTTATCGGATTGAGAGGTGAAGAAACAATTTGAACAACTTTCCCCAACGAGAAAAGCCTAAAGTGGGGAGATAGAGAAAGACAATAGATAGACTTGCGCCTATTATACAACATCTCCATTCCATCGAAAATTGCCGGTAAGCAAAAGAAACCATTCGTGGAATTAACTATTATTATTGGTGAGTTGCATCTAAAAGGAAAGATACGTTCAAGCTTAGATAAAGGATAGGAAAAAGTAGTTGAAATAAGTGTCTCGTTCTGCCCCAAATCCATCGGTCCCAGTACGACTGATGCTGACTTTCTTTGAAACTGAATGCGTGATTGATATTAGCGACACGTAATGCGAAAGGCTCAAGGAAGGCTAATTGTTGTGTGACATGAATTCGTGGATTTGACTTTAGAATTCAAATTACTTTCATTGCGAGTAGAAATTGTCCGTTGGGAAATAAGACGACTGGTTTATGTGCCGAATGTTTTAAGTCTGCAGGCAACCCTTCGCCCGGGCTGAAATAAGGACAAGCCCAGAGAAAGTCTACACTTTGCAAAAATGCCGACTAGAATGAATCATTAATTTGTAATTGTTTCTTAATTAGGCAATACCTCGTTAATAAAGTGAAAGTTCAAGGGAGCCGCAAATATTAAGTTTGGCTAATTGAATGAGGGGGGAGTTCTTTTAAGTCTTTTCTGAAGAGTAAGCAAAAATCCAGGTTCTTCCTTATGCCTTTCATTCAAAGAAAGCATTTTTATTCCACCCGTACATCTTATATCCATTTGATTTTCATTGGAAGGGATGAGGTGGGTGGATCAATAACGTATCATATCACGTATCGTATCTTTTCATATCATCGCCGTTTTTCATTCAACGTAAGTTCCTGCAGGGTGGGCAAAGAGGTTGGTTTGAGAATGCGGCGTGGTTCCCTGTAATAACGACGAGGGAAAGTTAGTTATGGAATGGGAAAAATTGGAAGAGGCCGTACTGTTCGGTGATAAATAAAATATATCCTGGGTTGCCCTCAATAAATAGTAAACTATTATTCCCTTATCAAATCACCTATCGCATTAGGAGAACTACACACTGCTACCATGAGTACACACACTTGGTATAATAAAGTACCCTATCTATCTTGCCCTAAGTAGTGCACAGGGTTAGAGGAACGAACTTACTTTTGTACGTATTGCGATTGCGAAACGTTTCTCTTAATAATAAATGAAGTAAAAGTTGGACTTTTTATTGATATGCCCGCAACATTCAGCATACGTATTATTGTGTTATTGGGTAATATTACTTTCTCCCTCTTCAAGACTCTCTATACTTTCTATGTTTCTTTGGCTCTCCAAAGAATAAGTATCAGTTTTCAAAAAAAAAGTTGCCCAAACCAACAACTGGCTGTTATACACTACTGGTAAGGTGTACTGGTGGTTTGTAAATGTAAAACTTTCATCTTGCATGCAACTGATGGTAGTAATACCAACATGTGAATGTCGGAATGAGACATTCGCATAAATGCGAAAGGGAGGGGCTGAGAAAAGTTTTGATCTATTTTAATTCGAACACAAAACTCAGGATTTCTTCATTCAGGAGGTATTTAACACCCATAGGATATTATCCGAATTGAGCTGTCTACTTTATCTTGATATGTAATTTCCTCTTCTCAAATGTACTTGTGTAAACACACGCAAATGCCATAGGAAACGATATTTCAATTGGTGAAAAGACGTGCTTTTCGCCAATTGAAATATACACTTTTATAAGCTACATCGTTTTCAAACTTAGTCTGCCGTTCGTAAATTGAGAGTAAAAAAGATTTTGTACCAACACGAGTAAACAAATTGAAAATATACAAAGGAACTGTAGGTATTATTTGGCCTCGAAGCTTGTAGAAAATTAAAACCTTGTAATCGGGAGGAAGCACCATGCCCGATTAAACCTTAAATTAAACCTTCAGGCATGTATCAGAATGGCAGTGTTGGGTGGTATTTATTAAACTGGCAAATGCCATTTGGAATTCCAAGAGAAAATTTAATTTGAATGGGCGACATTCATATAGGCACCTACTGACTGAATGTACCATCACCAAACACAATTTCAGTTAGCTATGGTACAAACGAATGAACCGAATGGAATAAGGGTTCATCAATTTAAGCCAAGCAAAGGTCTGGTCTGGTTGTGACACACTGCTTTCTTTCACCTTCTCCCCAACTGACCACAAATATTTGTCAACTGCCAAATTATTACAAGCCTTTGTTCTTCTTTTACAAACCAACAAATTCATGAGTCCTTTGCAAGCTTTGTTCTTGGTAAAGGGTAACCTCTGCCCTACGTTTCATTACTCCTTCCTTTGTTCAAACAAGCGTGAGACTAATTGAGTCTGGTCGATTTATAGACAACAAGGATTTCTACAATTCTAGCGAATTTTTAAGTCAAATAATAATAACGCTCGTTTTGGACAGTTTGGCTCTGAGAAATCCAGAAAGAGAAAGTTCACCTCTTGTTGCGAAAGTTACCGTAGTATCTGTATCATATCAGGAGAGATATTATCGTAAAAAGAGCAGTTATGCAAATGGAACTTAATTTTGCCGTAATGAAAAGAGAAACGCTGTCATTAAATTGCATAGATATGTGTAGCTAAATTGTACATCTAATGAAACAACGGTGCCATTTACCAACTTTGATGAAATGCGAGAGAAACATGTTGCAATGCAGCTTTTTTTTGGCAATCCAAAGAAATGAGATGTGAAACTGTCGAGTCCCAAAAATGTAATGCGCTATGTTTATCCATCGTTGTGACAACGAGAGAGAAAGTAGGTAAGGAGGGAAGATTTTTTTGCTTTGTTCATTGTTGGCTCTTAAAATACTACTTTTGTCCCCAGCGGAAGCTTTTAGGGCTGGCTGGGACGATACAATATGAACGGAGGTAGGTTGATCAACAAGTGCGTTTTTTTATGCAGAAAAGTAGATAATAGAATTTGCTTTGACAAGGAGAAAGCTTATTGTTCTTTGATGAAAGAAAAGTGTTTCCTGAGTCACTTTGCTCAGGAGAGTTGGTCAGGTAGGGATTCCCTAAAAATAAGATTGTTGTTGTTCCTTGTTTTTACTTAGCTTTCACCCTACTTTCACCAAAGTCACACCGGTGGGTGGATGTTGAAATGACTGTTGTGAGCCTCATCCATGTTGAAGAGAACATTACTGTGGACAGCAGCACTTTGTCGTACGCTTCTGTACACATTATTAGATTTTTTCTTTTGAATGGATTCATGTTGACATGACAGATAGGACCGTGGGTTGAGAAAGAATAAAAGGACCATTTTGCCTTAATGGATGTGACGACGAGGGAGAAAGCTAGGCAGGCGAGAGGAGATCCTGTGTAGCTCTGGGTTCCTGGTGGGAAATTTTCCCAGTTAGTTGACTTTGCTAGAACATAAGTAGGCATTATTAGATTTATATTCCGCAATTCTTTTATTACTTTACTTTGCTTAGTTTATGTTCACTTCAGCTCACAGTCCATTCCATCGTCGTTCGTATGTGGTGCCAACTTCGCTTTGAGATTCTCTGGTAGGTCTGTCTGTGTGATGAAAGTAAGTTTAAAGAATTTTACAGAAGTCTTGGTTTTAGTCCGGCCTTGTGAAGTAGCAGTTCCTGGCTCGCCCCTTCGCTACTTTCTTTTAACATTTCTCCAAGGTTTATTTGAAGGAAAGCCTCTCTCTGCTCCAGGTCTTTTGTTGTTTTTAAAGCGGGGAAGCTTTGGGGTCCATTTGTCTTCTGAGGAGAGGCATAACTGTAGCTTATTTCTGATGACAAGTTCCAAGAAGAAGATGGCACACTGTAAATTCGCAGATAAACTATTATTATTATTACTATTCCATCTTCAACACCCCAGGAGTCAAAGATGAAGTAAGATCAACAAGGAAACCGGGTGAAGTGAAGAAAGGGAAAGTTCCTTTCTCTTTAAGAGAGGAAGTAGTGGTCGTGTCGTGGCCGTAGATTCTTATTCATAGTACTAGCACTGGCCTAAAGCGACCAGGACTAACCTTTTCATTTCATACACGCATTTTAACTCGTCCTTTCTTTCCTTCGTTCTTTTGCTGCCGGTTTTTGTCTTAAATAAATAAATGTCTCCTGCAATGACGCAATTCTCAAGCCACATTTTCTTACCCAGGAGTAAATAATTCAATTTCAGATGTTTAATGAACCCTTTGGCATCAATCAGACAAATTCACATCTTTCTTTGATTGATTTCATTTTCACAGGTCTTAGAAAAATGGAATAGTGGTGTATCATTGAAAAGAAACAGATACGTATCTCCTCAGGTCAGATTCACTTTCTCCATAAAAAAAAGACATGGGTTTTTAAGTGGCATAAGACAGAGCAGGGAAATCTGAATTCCATTCCGCGAGATGAGAACTGTTTGTTCGTGCATGTTCTAAATGAGGGACAAACCGAGGACAAGAGGTGGAATGGAATTATTGTGACCCACCCATATTTCCCGTCGTGAATAAAGGCAGGGCACTCTAATGTTTTCACAAGGCAGGAACCTTGCCCTCCTTTCCTTCCAGACATTCGGAGAAGAGGGACATAAGGAATGCAGATTAAGGACATTACGGTTTTGTGAAAGTAATGGTTGGTCTCTAAGTAGTGAAATATTTTCATGAAGCTCATCATTCCTTCTTATTCCTCCCTCCTCACATCCATATCTCACCCAGATTTTCATTCTACCTTGTCCCGCATCAGCCAAGTAGTTAGTACCTACTTGCCTGCATATATTCACCGTTTATCTGGTGAAAGTGAAAGAAGAAACTTTGTAACGGGACATCATGTGTGTCTTTACGCCAAAGTTTTTCGACACAATAAGCAAAAGCTATAGTCGACAGTGACATCAGGAGGAATTTGGTTAGGAGAACGTGAAAGTACAAAATATGCGAGTAATGTTAAGTAATGTAATGTAAGGTAATCAAATTCTTGAGCGGGGAAGAAGTCGGAGAGTAAATATATTGAGCTGAGGCTAACCAGAGAAAGACTCAAATCTCATCATTTGAGAGATTTTAAGAGGAAAACATTTTTTCCAATTTCCTTATTACGCTTTTACTTCATCTCCAAACGGAAACGGGGAAAACGTCGCCAAAAGCTCATTTCCACGCCAGCAGACTCAATTTATCTTCATTCCCTCTCTCATCTATTCTTCTTCTTCTTTCCTTTTTCCCGTTTCTGTAGTATTTTGCATAAGCAAGTACCTACATATCTAGAAGGACAACCACCAAATAGTAATCTGATCGAGTTTAGCAAATTTTGAGTAGTAGGTAGTTCTGAGTTGGGCGGATGAATTGAGGACGACACATCTCCAAAATTTTGACGTTCACCAATGACAGTTTTTATCGGCTAATTGCCAAATAATATTTGATTAACACACAATTTATAAAAAAAAGTTCCAGCCAAATCGAATTTCATAAATCCTGTTCAATTCAACACTAAATAATTTTGCTCAAGAGTTTGGTTTTGTAATGAAGTTTAAAAAGGTGTCTTCGTTTAGTATAGAACAAACTGGAGACGGGAGCAAAGATGCTGAAGAATCAATAATGAGCAAATAATCTCAAATGTTATATGGAGCATCAAATTTTTATTGAGGCGATAAACCGTCACTATCTCATCCCTGTCTACCTACCTATGCTAGATCATCTGCACGAGAGAAAACAAGTTTACTTTCACTGCCACGCCAGGCAAGGCATAAAAACTCAATTGTATGATTTGACTGATCCTTCTTAGAGTGGCTAGAAAATTTAAAAAATTTTACACTTTGACGAAATTAGGTAGGTACGTCAACAAATTATTATGAATGCGAATCACATTCGGCTTTCAATTTCGAGTTGAAGAATAAAAAAAGAAAATGCACCAAGTGAAAGTAATAGAAAAGCCACATTGCATTGCATAGGAGTAGAAAAATGCTGGAAGTAGTAATAATACGGCATTAGGTTGCTTCGCCTACATTTTGTCGTAATGCTGAATGCACGGAAGCATAAGCTGTTCCCAATCTTTTTTACTCTGAAATTAAGGTTTAATGCATTGTTGAGGCGTTCTGAACCTGACATTTGTCTTGTGGTTTGTCAGTCACTTTCCTTTTACATTTTATATGAGTCTCTTAAAAATATGCAGAGCACAGTGACAGGCAAAGAGAAATTGTTTAATCTCCTGAGTAGACGAGAGAGAGAGTGGGGAGAATGGTGGTGGTGGTGGTGGTGGTGCGGCATCGTGACTTTCTTCACAAACGTCTTTTGAGCTACACCCATGGATGATAATTTCTATTGCCTCTCACGCTTTCCATATTATGAACATATTTTTATTTCCATGTTTTTGAGGTGCCCTGGCTGGCATTTGATGCATTTTCTGGAGAAAGTTAAACTGGCAGTTTTTAAACAGTGTATCGCATAAATATGAAGTTTATTTTTTTTCTTAGGAACTGGAGGAGTAAAACTTATGGCTTTAAAAGTGCTCTACTCGGTTAAATTAATTTCCCTTGCTTAAATTACTTCCTATTCACTGGAGGTATAGAGACCCTTTGCAGAATACAGAAGAGAACTTCAATTTTTGGTTAGCTTTGAAGCAAGTATGAAGTAGATGAGTACTTTGATCATTCGTAATCTTCTCTTCTCACGATTTATCAAAGGAATCTGCTTCCTTCCACCCAACTTGAGCAAAACTTATTATACGTATGTTTCTGCTTTGAGGTGATGGTGGTAGCATTTTGCATTTGCCTTAAACACTAGGTTCTTATACTGTAGCATTCCCCTTTCACTTATTTCACTTCCATAGACGTCACTTTTGCTGTTGTCACTCACATCTTGAGTAGCCAACTTTCCCCTAATTTCTTACGAATCCACCCAACGACTTCTTGTAAACACCTTAAATGCAGGTAGGTACAAAGACATGTGACACTTTCTTTCTTTCACTATTCGTATCCCGTCGTCTCGTCATGGTGGTATAAATAAATATGGTTACGGTGAAAGTGAATTTCACCCAGACGCGTTGTGCCTTACAAGACAACATAGTATTTAGTAAAACACTATAGGTAGTTGTGTTAGAAGGAGGACGTCATACGGGGTTGACAAAACTTCAAAGGAAAAGAGAAAGCAGATTGTGACTATATTTAACATTTAAGAAAAGATGCAAGAAGAAGGTAGGGAAATGTCTTGATATCGGTTCGAGAAAGGATGCTGATGCAAGACAGGATCTAGAGTGGAGTGGAAACTAATACACTCTTATCCAATCTTCGTGTGTGTTCACAAATATTTGTTCGTTCTATGTTTCCCTTTCCAAACTCTCTGGATAACTCTTGGCTTCTTATATACTTTCTCCCGACGTTGCCTAATAGGCCAATCGTTGTACATTCTTCTCCGTTTAAGGAATAAATGGATAAACTGTATAAATGTGTACGGCTTTCACTTTGTACATTGCATTTTATTCGTTTACAGGAATTGCACTGTATCAAGGTGAATCTTCCGCATTTGTAAACAAGCTAACAAACGTTAGCATAAATGGAAACTTTGGCAACCACATGGAAAATATGTGTACCCATTAACATAAACACATGACCCACATAATGGTAATCTTTACCATCAGTTATTTCAGGATTTTACTTGAGTAAAAGCAATTTCATTATGTTCCACCTTCATTAAAAATTATACAATCGAACATAGGCCCAGTTTTCTTCATTTCTATTGCCAAGGTTTGAATGTCACCTCAAAATTTACAAGGAATCCAGGGTAAATGGAAAACTTTGTTCGAATAAGACATTCTGTGTTGTATCGTTGTCCTCAGAGAAAGTGTCAATCGGACGTAATTAGAGTGGTTACAACAACTTGTCCTTTTGTGTCTTCATCGTGCTGGAGACACTTTGTGTAAGTAAGAACAATAACATCAAAGTAACAAAGAAACAAGACGGATATTCCACGCAACAAACCGACATCAGGAAAGCTTTTTGCTTACCGTCCTGCCCTGCATGCAGGCCAAACCTGACAAAGAACCACGAAAGGAAAAAAAAGTTTTGCGCAAACAGACCTGCTCAATGTTTGTTGCTAAAAACAATGAAATAAGCAAAAAGAAAAGAAAAAAGTTTCTCTGTTGGGAAACAAAAGAGGAAAACTTCTTTGGAGACTTGGGTTACCAGACCAACATGAAAAAGATGAGTTTTGTACCTATTTATTTCTGATTGCAAAAGTCAACTCGGCTTTCCCTCAGAAGAATAAATAAAATGTGATACTCTATTATTTGGAACAATAGAAGGAGATCAGAGGGACAAATACTGCGGCTAATAATAATTACTTTTCTCTTCAAACTTACAAAAAAATTTCAATTAAAGAGATGAGAAACATGTTTGTTTCAAGAAACGTAACGCGAGACATATTTATTCCCATTTATCCTAACATTGACTTGACTTTAATGATTTTTCCATCAAACTCCGCAGGAAAGGAAATTACCCTTTCCTTATTGTAGGATCAGAGGTATGCACGAGAAAGAGTGAGTTTTGTGCTTATCTAAGTAATTCGCCGTCTACTTTCAATCAGTTCAGTGGATAATCAATAAAAATTGATTGTATATTTAGGCAGGGTCGACCTGCCCGACCTTATTTATTTGCAAAATAAGCTTCATTTAAGTTGATCGGTCTTTTTGCCTGCATGCATGTCGATATTATTATACCAACCACTCCTACTTAGGTCAAATATCTCGCAGAAATCTACAGGTAAATATGACTTGGGCTCGACTGACTCTCCCCATGTGGCATTATTACCACATTACCGTAGAAGCTTTTATTTGCAAGAGAATTTCACTTGGCTGTTTCCTTTCATATTTTTGGCAGGAGACAAACGAAATAAGAAGGAGAGACACAGAAAAGAAAGCTAAACAGTTATAGTTACTTAGATAGCTCGAGTTGCATGGTACTTACTGCCTTGGTTGCCATTCGGTTCGTAGGTAGCATCAACTTTTCATGGACAGGTTGAATAAATAAAGGAGACATCGGGTAGTACAACTCCAATTCCGTCGTAAGAGGGTTACGTGGTGAACCCACCACCTTCGACCTCCAGCTTTCACTCCACCCGTTTTATAATTGGCAGTCAAACTCAAAACCCATCATGATTATTTGTCAGATTCTTGTTAAAAATAGGATATACCAATGTGAAAGCAAGTTACCCCGTAGACCATGCACGCCCTCACAGAAGAAGGAAAGATGTGATTAGGTCAGGTAGAAAACAAAAACATCCTTATTCCCACCTTTTTTGCCCTTGAATGAATGAATATGGATGGATGTAACATAACAAAAAGGTAGTTAAGATAAAGCAAACGTAACTGGGTTTGATACTCATCCAATGCCAATACTACTACGTGCACTCACTTTACCACTAGAATTTACTCTTTACTTTCTCCATTCTATTCCATCTATTCTTCTTCCCGTTCATTCATTCAGTCTGACACTCTCCTATTTGTGTGTCGCCTTTCCATTTTGGTTTGGATGGAGGAAATCGAATATAATGGAATGGCATGGTTCTGCCTCTATTGAATTGCTTATGAAATATTTAGACTGGGAACACCTGTCTTCTTTCCCCAACAAGAAGACCTCTCGCATATATACATTACCTCTACATTCCACAATATTCCCTCTCGGAAAGAGGAGAAAGTTGTACAGTGGTGAAAGTGGAGTGGTACGGTGGTGGTGGTGGAGTATGGATGTGAGCCACCACTGCTTTGTGAAGAACTGATAACTCAACACAACTTTATTAATCATTTCATATGCACCAGAAGAGACTCGTAAAGTAAAAAAGCATTCACAAAAGAGTTTCCGATACCCATCCAATCCAACTACTTAAAAAGTAAGCAACCATGCATTCCATTCCTTTCTCTTTCTCTCTTCAAGTGGGGAGCACTGGGGTGAGAGGGGAGAGGGCCACATATATTCACAGGGTGAAAGCACTCTGAATTATGTAAAGGTGAAACAAACTTTAGCAAATTCACAATGACTCTCTCTAAACTGTAAACTGCATGGAGTCTCATCTTGCCTCAAAATGTTTTATGTAAAGATAGTAGACAAAATGAATCTCTTTGTATGGATGGACAAAAATGAAATGGCTTTTCTTTTTTTAGACTTCTGCAACAGCGAGCCACATGAACCCATACTTTTGATCATGGGAACTGAACTGAATTAAATTAAATTAGAACAATGAATGTGTGCCATTCTTTTCCTTCCCATTCCACATTCTTTGTTTCTAAATGCCTAAAAGGAGAAAGCCACAAGGAAGGTGACTTTCTGTGACTTGCTATTTTTGTCTCATTCCTTCATTGTCGAAATGGGAGAACAGGATTTATTGATTGCTTCGCTGGCTGCTGAAGAACGATAAAGTTTCAGATTTCTTATAAATGCCATCCTCCAAGCAATGAATAGTTTTTACCTTCTTACTCAACCACTATTGTTGCACGATGTTGCTTTTGTCTTCTAATCCTCATCCAGTCATACTGTTCCCAATATAGACAGAAAGTGGAGACTTTGCAAGTTGATTAGCTCAAGTTGCCATCTTTCGTATACCTTCACTTTTGACTCTATTTCCCAGAGGAAGGATGGTAATTCTCCTCATTTTGGAGTCTCTTCTTCCCTCCCTTAGATAACCACAAAGCACCCTCCTCTGCACTTTGCGGCTTCCACCAAAGGAATCAAAGAATTGGTTCAAAAAATCCATATAAATAGTGGATTACATTTCTTATTCATGTCCAAGGAGAAAGCTACATGTGTCCACTCTTCTCTCTTTTCTCACTCTTATCCGATCCGGCCGGTTGGATTTATTTATGAAGGCGATTCATAAAGTAACAAGAGGAACATAAAGGTAAAGGGAAGTTGTAAGGTTTCTTTCGTTAGGTGTGTCACATAACGTTCAATAAAATCCTCCTTCCTTCTTTAGTGGGTAAAGAAATATGGTCATTCATCATGAAGTCAAGTCAATAAGGCATTTTGCTTCCTCCTCATACAAAACCTCAAGTCAATTTGCTCCACCTCAATCCACCAACGCTTTCTTTCCTTTTCACTCCATTCTATCCAGTCTTGTCTAGTCTGCTTTCTCCAACTTTGTCCCCCACCAAAAAAAAATCTTTGTGTATGTGTGTGAGAAGACCGAGGTTTCTATCCGTGGTGGTGAAAGTTGTGCTGTCAATATCGGTCAGTGCTCATCGGCCGCGTCGTTAGTATGGGTAATGACATAAGGCAGGTTGGCAGGATGAAGGTAGGAGAGAAAAAGAGGAGCAAATTGAGAGGGGAGGCATCAACGTACACAACCGCGTTCATTAGTGACCTCATCTCAACCATCCATCCATCTGTCTTTCCTGGACTTTTTGGATGTGATATGTCGTAGCATGAGCCTAGACTGCAGAAAAAGCAGTAAAGCCAAGTCGGTTTTTTAGTTCAGGTGCTTGATCAAAGACATTGAGGGTGAGTGGGTGGCCTCCATCCACTATTTCTTCTTCACCCATCATCATCGTGGTCGGTGG
Organism: Isotomiella minor; assembly: GCA_034696445.1. Classification (NCBI taxonomy): domain Eukaryota; kingdom Metazoa; phylum Arthropoda; class Collembola; order Entomobryomorpha; family Isotomidae; genus Isotomiella; species Isotomiella minor. Next base: position 18,899 of record JAQIWU010000031.1, read on the forward strand.
TGGTAGGTACTAGGTAGGTATAATTGGGGACCGGTCTCTGAACAGAAAGAAGAGATGAAGATGGTCGTTGTTCGTTCGTGGTCAGAAAAGGACATCAGTAGAAAGAGGTTTGGGAAGGGACAATATGCTTTTGGTTGGACGGAGTGAGTGAGTGAAAGTTGTCGGAAGTGCGGTGAAAAAAACAGAGGACAGAGACAGACGAGGATGGATAGAAATTTGGAAAGACTTTGTACTTCCCCTTTGATGTAGAATGCATTTAACAATGGTCCCTGAATTGGATATTGAGTACTCTGTCAACTCTATCCTCAACCTGACTTGACTGAGCCAATCAGTGCACACACAAATACCCGTGTGTGTGTGGTTTTTCATAATGATGAAAGTGCTCCCGGCAATAATCCCTGTCCAAGTCAATCTGTTCTCCTCAAACTGTCCCAATTCCATTTTTACCGAAAATGTCTTCAATTTTCAGTTCTAAAAAATGTGTAATAACCTCATTCTTTTTAAGGAATTTGCAAACTATTTGACAAATTATGTTTGCACACACGAATGTTTCTTTGGAAGGAGGAAACTTTTAACGCAAATGTTCTCCATAATCGTATTGCTTGCTTTACTCTTGCATGCCCTCTTCAAGTATGCAAATAGACGAGAGACAAGACAAGGTTGACTTGATGATTTATGATGCCACGTGAAATTACTTTACGAGTTATACCAACATGCATAGATAGATAGATGCAACTTGGTTCGTTTTGTCTCATTCTAGTTTGTCATGTTGAAGTGAGGTCTGCTTCAAGTACCATCATCGTCATTGAAAAACATTGTTTCAGCATTATGCTTTTATGTCTACTTCACCACCACCACCAACGTTTGTGTCTGTCAACGGAGAATCGACCAACTGAACTGGAAAGAAAGTAAATGGAAAGAAGAGATGGAGAAATATAAATTTGTGGTCGTTTGGTTGGGTCCGTGATGACAATTACGATGACAATGGATCCCACATTTTTGTATTGAGGTTACCTACCTCCAAAGAGAGAAAGTGACTTTCACCATGACTTTGCTGTATGCAAATCGGTGGGTAAAAGTCAAACATTTTGTTTCACACGGATGACTTGGCTCTACGCAAATACTTACCGTACAATACATGCATACTTACACGCATGCATAATAAATTATCACACAACAAGTGCAGGGCTGTGTTCATGGAAAATGGAATCTGTCTGGGGTGAGGTTCATTTTGCCCTATTTGCATTTTCACCGTTTGCTTTCTCCCTCTGGGAGAATAGTAGACTCTCAGTCACACACTAATCAGTATTTCCAAAAAGCAAAAGGGTTGGTTTGGTTGAGTTTGCAACCCATTATCACAAATCAGCAAATGAATGGGCTGAAAGGTGGAAAGGAAAACCACAAAGTTTAGCTTCTCTTCTGCTCTTCTGGTTCAAGGCAATTATATTTTGAAATGAATAAAATAAAATAAAATGCACGGAGGCTGAGGACAGACAGGCAGGCAATGGGGGTTCACCAGAGCAGCAATATCATCAAATCAATTGAAATTCCGAAAGCAAAGCAACACTTTGAAATAGTTTCATGGACGACGGAGCAATCTGCCTCTGCAACAAACATTTCCAATAAATTTCCACTCACTTTCTTCATTGTCTTCTGACCTGACCGACCGACTTTAGTGGTGGTCGGAAATTGGGATGAACAAATGAGGACTTCGTGTTTGCAAAGTAAATGGACTTTGGCTGGACTGAATGAGTGACCACATCCATCCAACCTACTCTTCAACCACATGGAGAAAGTTAGCCACAGTAGTACCTAAATATATGTGTGTGGAGAAATAAATGGTGGATTTCAAGATGCGAATGATGAATTGAAACAAATCTCAAGAGGCTTATTTCTCTGTCTACGTCTCCATTGAATAATCTCCCTGACCCACCAACCAAAAGAAAAAAGAATGAAAGTTAGATTTGTTGTGAGTGAGCATATAGCCCAACTCTCGTCTTCTTCTTGGCAAACATAAATCCCAACCTTATTTGACCCAAAAAAACCAAAAGTCCATTACATTCGCTTCCCGTCTACTTCGTATTTCGACTTTGTGAGTGAAATGAGTCAAGACAAGAAGACATCATGACCTTTGCGCTTTACTTATTTGGGTTTACTGACTTATCATCCAGCAGATAGATGGATAATAATGACTTCTGTAGGTCCACTTTCTCTCACGTGCCTTGGATTTGTATCGCCTGAGAGAAAGTGTATACACTTCCTCCCTTCGAGAGAGAAGAGAGAAAGTGGGAGCAAGAAGTAATGGGAGTGAATTGAAGTTAAAAGATGTGGACGAGGAAGAATGGGATGAGGTAAAAGCTAACTACAGTTTAACTGATCCCAGCAGAACGAACAGAGACTCCCCACACACACACCCAAGTACAGACACACCTCTTTGGCTTTATTGCAGAATTAAGTCTCAGGTTTCAGTCGGGTGGGTGAGCGTAAAATGGAGATAAAATGAATGGAGGTAATATCATAGATAGTCCAGAGCAGCACGCCACGGCTACGGTTACTCCAGCCTGTAGTCTACAGTTCAGTCCAGGAAAGTTAAGTTGGGGTGGGAGAAGAACGGAAGTGTTTTTGTGTAGGTGAAGGTTATGGATAGATAATGGAGCCAGAGTGAGAGGATGTTCCTACACTGTTTGCTACAGTGGTAACAGTTAAGACTTTATGCGGACGACCAATTCCTCCAAGCACAGAAGGGAATCACGTTCGAGGATTTTCCAAAAGATTAGATTGATCTTTCTTTGAGTTCCCATCTTTCAAGTAGCCTGTCACTCCCATCTTTCTCTTTTTCTTCCGTCCGTCCGACTTTCCCCTGTTGTACTTGTTAATATATCTACGCCGGGATAGACTCACTCCCATCTCATCTCAATCGCAGATTTCCAGAGAGAATGGACCAGGCTGCACCCAAAAATCTGAATCTGACCAGGCAGATGTGATGTGATGTGTTCTTGTTGTGCACCAAAATTTCACTAACGACCTGATTTCCCTCTCCGGTTCTTCCATATAAATCCTTCTCCTCACTCGCCCTGACTTCGTAATGTGCATACATCCATAGAATGTGGATTCCTACTGCGTGATGCAACAAAGTCCTGACAATGGTATTTATATTATTCTTTCATTTCTTCAGGAGACACACTGTCTCTGGGCCCAAAAAAATTAAGCGATGGGGAGAAAGTTTCACTTCCTGCAGTAAAATTTGCATTCAAAGTGAAATAAAAGAATATAATCCTCGAAGAGGAGAGAAGGAAAGAAAGGACGAGGAGAAACTTAGTAACGTATAAGACAATTGAAAACCATCCATCTATGTGAGCAGTAGGGGCTGTGGTGAAAGTGAAAGTGAAAATGAAAGTTAGGAGGAAGAGGGAAAGGTAAACAAATTGGGTCTGTGGTTTTGGGAATGTTGATATTATTCTATTCTAATTTCGAATGAGTACTCACAGGTATCTACTAACCATCCATCCGCAACCATCCTCCTTTTATGGACTCACACTGATCAGACTTTAGACTGACTCAGTCAGTGAGTGAGTGAACTAACCAAACTCAACTAAAATAAAGTAGGGTAAAGCGAACTAGGCTAAAACCAAACTTTCTCCCAAGTAAAGTTTAAGTCTCATTTTCAACTTTACCCTGTTTAAACTTTCTCTATCAAAATACTTTCACATTCAGTCGAACAACCAAACCCAAATTGGATGCGTGGATGAAGAATGTAAAGTATCAAAAAAGGATGGAGGAGTGTAGGTGGATTTAGGAAGTCTAGATACAGAAGATGGGTGCTCACCTATGCGAAGAATAACGAATAATAAAAAATGTTACATTTCATCCAAGCACATTCATCTTTCCTTCCTTCTTCCTGTGGGCATTCGATTTCGAGTCTCCTTGCTCACTTGTTGTGCGTATGTGTGTTAGAAGCACACGTTGCTTTCTCCATGTTTGCATGGGAGACAGATCAAAAGCATTCAATATGTCAAAGGAGAAAGATAGATACACTGTCGTGAGTCCATTTCCCTTTGGTCTTTATCGGCCTTCACATTTTTGTTGAAAGGGAACATAGGGTCCTTTATGGAGTGCAGGTGGTGGAGGAGTCGGTCTATTGGCCATTTAAGCGAAAAGAATAAAAATTCCAGCTTACTTTCTACACTTGGACACAGTATAGAAGGCTACGTGGGGAGGTTCGATTTGCTAGTTGAATTGCAAGTAAGTTGCAGGACATTATTGTCATACAAGAAAAAGAAGTGTAGTTTGGGGGAAAGTTGGATAGTTGGTCATCTTTTATAGCATTGCCTCTGGCTTTTGGAAGGTAAAAGTAAAGAGTCAGTTGAGAAAAGGTCATAAATCATGATGAGGATAATAGGGAGTAAACGGAGGGTGCCGTGATGTGTGTGTGGTTGTGTGGCAGTGGTGGTCCAAGTGGAATGAGTAAACTTTCACCAATCGGAAAAACCATCACCGATTTATTTGTCCAGATAGTGAAGAATTCCCGCATCGCCCCACAAAAGACAGATGAATCCACCGAAGATGGACAAATGAAAAGTCTGATGGTCACAGATCTAAGTACAGGAAGTATATATAGCGGAGGAGAGATATTTTTGTTGATGATGCGGCTGTCTCTTACCGGCTCTGATGCTCCTCTGATCTTTTATGGTAATGATGACGATAAATACTGCATTATGTCAGGAATCCGACTCAAGATTCCTTGCTCACCATATAAAACACCAATTGTGAATTTCAAATGAGCACTGCAGAGACAGACTTTCTTGTACCAATCTTATAATGTTGGGCATTGTAGAGAAAAGGTGAAAAGTCACTACAAATCATTACGATGATGGGTATACACCTTGATTTGCTTCCAATCAAGCTGCAACTATTTTATGGCTTCCGCCATGTAAGTACCTACCACGGGGTGAAAGTAAGGAAACCATGCTGTTCTCCCCGTCTGGTTCAGCTGGGAAATGAGAAGTTAACGCCTTTCTATTTGAAATGAGTTAAGACGGCAAGGAAAAGAGAGAAAGTTCATACAGTTCGCCAATGTGTTGTAGATATGTAGTGACTCGCAGATTTTGAAGTAAATGAAAATGAAGGAGTTAACAAATTAAGTCAGCGTTTAAAATGTGATTTGTTCCTCTGCGTTCCAGATGCTGAGAGCTGAACAACAAACAACAACACCACCACCCACCACCCTCAGACGAAGGGAGAAGAGGAACAGGTCGTAAATCATATTAAAGGATGTGATGATGTTGGCCCAGCCCGTCTCACAAACGTACGCATGCATATGTAGGAAAAGGACGACAAACAGCGAGAAGAAGAAAGCTAACAAACAACAACTGAAGTAGTAAACTAAACTATCCTGACAAACACCAAGACCAGAGACCAACCCACTTCACTTTCACTTTCCACACACCACCCACCGACCGACCGACCAGCCGCAAAGCAGCACTGCTAAAAAGCTTTGCTGCGATGCCACTGCCAAATGTAACTAACTAACTAATCGTAGAGAGAGACAAAGAGAGAGAGAGAGAGGACAAGGAGATGGATTCAGGGCTTAACCATTAATTTGCAATGTGGAAAACTACATTACAAACGACAGCTTTCATTAGTGTCTCCTTCCCCTTCCACTTTCCCTTACCTGGAATTCTCTAATGAGGGAGATATGCTAACTTAGCTCACCTCACATTTCATCTCATCCTGTGGCGTAACTGTCATAAGCAGAGAGCAAATCACATCACGAGAAGATCTCGGCCAAAGCAAACCAAACCAATCTCTCTTTCTCCTTTCTCCAGAGACCTCCAGAGAAAGCTAGCCAAAAGCATCATGATCATCTTCACGGGAATTGGACATGCTTCATTTGATCCCATCCCTCTTCTACTACAAAACTACAAGACCGTGCAGAGAAAGGAAATCAACAGAGGAATGCTATGACGACGACGACGATCGTGATTTTGATGGAGATGATGATGTGCCGTAAAGACAAATGATGTTAGGAAATAGCTCAAGTATGTAGTAAAAAGTACAAAGATAAAAAAATATATATGAGCATTGCTTAAAAACAGGGTTTACTACGCGATGGAGAAAGTTTTCCATAGAACAACAGAGTGACAAAGTGGACTGGTCTGAACCTTATATTTGCATCGTGTAATTCTCTTATCTTATTGTAACGTGTTTGTTTTAGGACAAGTGAAAGCAATCTGTGTTTCGAGAAATAATGTGAACTCACAACAACATTACGCTTCATCTTCTTGTGTCAAGAGAGAAAGGAGGTGAATAACAATGTGTGGTGGTGGTGGTGGTGATGGTGGTGCTGGCGTGGAAAATAAGGTTGAGAAAACAATAAGATTGAATTTAGAGATAAGTGAAGAAAGATAAGTGCAAAAGACGAGAAAAGAGGGAAGAAGAGGAAGGGGCAGAAGAATGGAAGCCGAGGGACTTGGGTTCGGTGGTGAGAGAAACTCCTCCGGGAATTACACACCGATTTACACCATTTCTCACGAGTTTATCAAAAACTGGTAAGATTCTTCTTCTTCTTTCTCTTTGCACTTTACCTGGGGTATAAGTATATGTACACAGATCACTATCAGATCATTTACGACCACCACCGCTAGAATACTTACCTAGTCGAGACTCATCCTTATCCTTTCCCTAGATCCCACCTTCTCTGCCTATTTTAAGTCGAATGACGCGAATGAGATGAGAATACTTTGATAAGTGGATCCCTTTCAAAAGTGAAAGTTTTACCTGGATCTTGGACGACTATTTCTGTCCAGATAAAATTGGAATTCATTACTATAATCAGTTAAGCAGAAGGTGATTGCTCACGTTACCCCGTGCGATTTAAAATTGTTTTTCAATACTCTAAGAATATGGCTTTTAAGAGACACTGATTCATCTATAAAAGTAGGACTTAGGGGTAAGAGCCATAGCTCAGATTTCCCTTCTCAATTGCTCCCTGCAAGAAGAGAAAACAAGATGTCAATTCCTTTCACGCTCTTTATTCGCTTGCTTTGAAACGAATGAATGAATGAATGGGTGAGTGAAGAAGCTAGCTAAGGTAAGAAGGCCATGTGAAAACTTAATTTTTTCATCAAAAGAAGTCTTCTCATTTCTACCTCATCCAACTCTCAATCTAATCCTTTCACTTTCAAATTACGTAAAGACAGCTCTGCTCAAACCCTGCTGCCTTTCTCTCTGCCACACAGGACTGAGCTGAATGGTGATACGATACGGCAAAGGTGAAGTGAAGTAGGTTTCGCTCCATCCATTTCTAATAAGTAAAAGGAGTGAGATAGCCCTCTTTCTTCTAGCTTTCACCCAAATACGAGTCAAGTATTTAAGTGAGTCACAAGTTCTATTTTCGCAAGTAATGAGTTTTTCTCTCTTAAGCATTCGCCCTACCTGAATAAGTAAAAGTACCAAAAAGACTGGAGAGAAAAAAGGAAGGAAGGAAAGAAAGAAGGAGAGTAGAGGAGATGAACTCATCATCTCACACTTATCTCCAACCAACACTTTACCTCACTACGTCTGGGAAATAAAAAAAAGTTCCGAAGATGATGATCACGATGATGGTCTCTGTCTACCTAAGTCAGATACACAAAAAATCAAATTTGACCACCACCATTCAGCCCACTTATTTATATTACTCTACGGTCTTCGTACGCTGAAAGAATGACAGAGAAGCGGAAGTCACAATTCACTCAGTTCTCCCATTGTTGCTTTAGATTTTGCAATCACCTAAACAAAGATCCAGAGAGAGTGTGAGTGAAGGAGGAAACTGAATTAGAATAATAAAGGTTGAAATTACCAGAAATATAGAGCAAGATTGTATAAGCGAAAGGGAAATGAGCAACTTGAATCCATTTTCTTCTCTTCAATCTATTTAAGTAAACTCAGTTGGAAAGAAGAAAGGAGAGAAACTGAGGGAGGGAAACTGAGTGTTGATTTGATGTCTTAAATCTTAGAAAAACGTAAAGTTGACTTGAATTGAATTGAATTGGGTGTAGAAGTAGGAATTTATTTAGCTCAACTCAACGTCTCCTTCCTTCCTTGGCTTTAAAGAAGAAGAAAGGAGAAAGTAAACGTAAACAATGACTCGCAATAATGAAGGAGGCTACACTACTGAAATGAATCCTGTTTTTGAGACTCCATTTCTTCAATCCTGTGTATTATACAAGTTAATTTATCTTCCAAAATATACTTATTTACTTCAACTGAATCTAGAGATGTTTCCTACTACCCTTTGTTCCGAACTCCTCCAAAAATCTCATTAATCTTAAATGATTTCACTGTATAATCAATCTTTCTTATTTACACTTTCCCTCTTTCCTCCTCGCCTTTTTTATTGTGTTTTTTTTCTTAGTCGGGGAAATTAGAAAAAAGAGGAAAATTTGATCAAAATTGAGAGCTTTGTTTTAGTTCGTTTTGTTAACTTTGTAAAACCCAAACTATTTAAAAAATGGAAGATTGACAATAAGTGACAGTCAAAGTCTGAATTTTTTAAAAAGATTTTCTAGGATTGTTTGCCTTCAGAAATAATGCTTGCACAGTTAAAGTTACGCACTGCTGAGTTTGCAGAATCTGCACACGCCACACTAACTTTGAAAGTGGTGGAAGAAGGAGCGTATTGCTCTTGCCTTCCTTGTTTTCTTTCTTTCTTCTCTCTTTCGAAAGAGGAAGCAGGCCAACATCAGGAGTAAGTACATTCACAATGGAGAAAGTGAACCGTGTCAAATGGAAAGCGATATAAGAGTACAATACAATTTCACTCTCACCAACAACAAACCATCACCCCCAACGAAGCCATTAGGAAAAAAATAAAACGCTAAAATTCACTCTTTTTCACTTAACTTCAACTCCATCTCGTCACTATGTTATCAACGCATCATCATGCCGTCTTTTTATATTGATGGCACGTCATGGAAATAGGACGCATTACACATGTTATTCACACCAATTCACTTCCACAGTAGGCAGAATGTATTTTTTAAAGAAAGACACGAGTTTCCTCTTACGTGCATCAATGAATCGGCTACGCATAATGCAAGCGAAAATGCGACATTGCATACGGCTTTCTCTTTTTGCCAGTCATTGGGCTGGTGAAAGTAGATTTGCTGTGGAGGAAGCTGATTACTCATGTAAAATGTAGGCATGATCGTAAGAAGACAACATGGCAATAAAACGTTTTTCCACTTTAACTTTACACCATTGAAGTCGAAAGCCGGTCACGGAAATACATTGTTATGCTCTCAGACGAGAAGTAAACGAATGGACAAGTGGGCAATAAAAGGAAATGTGGAAGGATGCCCTTTTTCAATAACGATAATATTGGTTTTCTTCTTCAAGGGAGAGAAAATAGGAGGAATAAAATTATCTGCTAACAGGCTTTCCTCGAAGATGCTGACTAATATCTATGTAGGTATTGCTCCTTTTTTAGTACTTGTTTGTATGCTAAAGGGTGTGGAAAGGCGTTTGCTGTCTCCAAATCAAAGGATTTTCAGTTCTAAAAATATTCGGCTGACATACCTAATTCAAACCAAATCAAAAGGATGAATTATATGTTCGGTCGACATTTTGCAGTCTAAAAATAATCTTCAAGGATAAAGCAGAGTCACACCTTCGTCCTAATCTCTGGCTCATAATACTTCTAAATGACGGCATTTATTTAAAGAGAAGAAAGCAGTGGGTGAAAGCCGTGACGGCTTAGCTTGAATTTACCGTCCTCAAGGACCAGATTAGTTGGTTAAAGTCTGGTTATTAGATGCCAAGTTATAGCTTACAGCAAGCCTTGGTCTCTCCTTATGAACTTTGCTTTCCAATTCAAGTGTGCTATGAGCAGAACCTCAAGGATTGTTGTTGGTGGGTTAGCAAAAAATAAACAAACGTATCGGCAAAATGTAGGAAAACACCTCATCCCTGAAATTTCTCGCTAATAATTTTTAGGATAAAGTGGAGAGGTTTTCCGTGAATCTCAGCACTCCACAACTGACCATTTTCTCTCCCGGTGAAAGTTTGTAGGTGGGGGAGAGGAGCGTAGGAGGCTCTGAGGGCCATTATGAAAGATTATCTAAACGGAGTTAGTCTTTCTTGAGTCTAGCAAACTACTACACTAATGGACCATTCATTCATATCCTCTCATTTTTTCATTCTCTCTCAAAATTAATGTTGAATGACTGGTTTACTCTGTTTTAACAGCACCAAGAAAAGGAGTGCCTAATCTTTCTCAAGTCTGCAAGTCCAAATCGTTCTGCCAACTCCCTTATCTCAGACTTCCATACATAACCCGCTTGTTTTTTTTTCTATTTACTCTCTCCTACAAAAACCTGAGCAACTTGTCAATTGTTTGCATCTTTATTACTCGTGTTATGGGCATTAACATTTTTGCGCTTTCTCCTAGGTTTTAATAGTCATAACAACTTTTTTATCACCAACCGCCTCACTCACTTGTGCCCTATTTAATAAAAACACAATGAACCACTTATTTTGACTACCTACTTTTTTACTGTTATTATTGCGACTCAAGTTGGTCAGTGTGTGTGTAATCTTTATGTAACAGTAAGCAGAAATTTCACTAGGAAATGGGAGAAAGCTAACTTTCACTCGTAAATATTTTTTGAAATAACTAGGATAAAATTAGCTTTCTTTTAGTAGGGTTACTTTATGATTTGTTGAGAGGACATTAAAAACAGGCTGTCTACCTTATGCGTCAAATAGGCATGTGAAATTGAATTGCTGGGAGGTATGAAGTATTTTTACTTGTACGAGTGGGAGGAGAGGAGGATATTAAATATTTAACCAGGCAGGTGCCGTTTGTCTTTTGCCATTTCCTTAGAAAAGTACGTCATTGTTAAACCGGAGATGGTCCATGAATTTCGCAAATCTCTGCAATTTAAGACCCTTTTCCCTCAAAGAACCATAATCATCACTTTCATAATCACAATTTGAAATAAACTGTTGAATAGAAGAAATTTTCATGACTACTGTGACTCCCTTAAGAAAAGATACTTATTTGGTTGGAGAAAGAGAGAAAGAGAGTAGAATTTGAAGTTTATTTGGGTGAATTGATGTTAATAATGGAGATTGCGGTGACTTAATGGGAGTCCCAGCATGACTAAAAGAAAAGAAGTGAGAGAAAGCAGAGTGGAGAAAGTCAGTTGGATGGTGAAAAATGTGAGCTCATTTCGTGGCTGATGAGGAGGAAATTGTGCTAGTAAACGCTGTTGGCCACACTTGTGCGACTCCCATAATCATGAGTTACAGTTGCTATTTTGCATTAATGTCCCTCTTCTTCTTCCCTCTTCTCTGTCTGTCGTCTTGACACACGGGAGGGAGTGAAAGTAAATGTGGCGGTGGGGCGTCTTTCTCAAGTGGGTGACAAAGCGAGAAAAATCTTTTGAGATAATTCGTATGATAATAAAAATTGAAAAGAGAGCGTTTAGATGCGACCGCGTCTTATCTTGAAACTTCCTCTTCTTCGCTTTCTGATTCTATCTCTTCTTCCTTCTCGCCCAACTTTACTTTTCCTCCTATTTTTTACAGGGAAAAGATCCCATTTTTGATTTGAACCTTTAAAAATGCTCATTCCCAACACCACATCCTTCTTATGTGGTCTTCTCAACAAGGTACAAACATGGTGTTTGAGTCCATGTTCAGTTCGGTTTGGGGGAGAAAGTTTTTGGCATTTTTTTGCAGATGAGAGAAAGCGACGACGAGATACTGCTAATGAGGCTAACTTCCTTTCTCTCTTTCCTACTTTCTTTCCTATGTGATACTATTAATAACAGTTGTGAGACAGGGTTAAGTAATAATGAGAGAGGAGACTCAATTAAACTCAGCCCTTCTTCCTTTCCGCAAATTGCGGTTAACATGTAGTACGTGTGAAATCAGAAGAGTGTCTCGTCTTACAGAAAGTAAGTGGGCTGGAGGTGAAGAACAATGGGTCGGACTACTTTGTAAAGTTGTTTGCTGATGGTAATGTTCCAGGGATGGGAACAATGCTTTCCGAAGTAAAAATGCTGTGATTTTTAGATAACACACAGAAAGTTGTTGTTGCATTGGGTTCAGCTAGCACAACCGACTTTCACCCTCGTGTTTTTTTTACCAGTCAGTCAGTCTATGATGATGATGATGAAGAAGAAAATGATGGTGTGATAGATAGAGATTTTGGTTGGTCATGTGCCAAAGGCAGGATGATTTGAAAAATGACGAGGATCTACTTTTACTTGCTTTCTCTCCAAATTTTTTGACAGTTTCTCCACCCAAAAAAAGAAGAAAAGGTACCTTCATGATGAGATTACATTTTATATGCTAGGTGCATTATATAATACATTACTTGCACGCATACAAGAACTATATTATGCTTATTTGTACTCGAGGAAGGTGCTCGCACTCGTAGTATGTAACATCATCTCTTTAGTCGGGTCGAGAGTAAAAGATGAAAAAGTAAGTGAGTCGTCGGATTCGAAGGAAAAAATTCACATTCATTCGCAGGCTCATTTACTCTGTAACTTGATTAGATTGAAGAACGTAAGTTGTACACTTACATCCTTCGAGGTGCGACTTTCCCTCTTCCACTTTCCAATTTTCAAAGTCTTGACTTGAGCCCAGACAGCAGCAGCGAAGTCTAGAATTAAATTATAATGACGTACCATGGACTGAAACTGAATTGAACAGAAATTCAGCTTTCTCTCTCCTCAGACCGTCATGGATAAGACGAGGTAGGGATAAGATAGATAGAGGCGTGTTGTAGTATGTAATGGGCTTAGACAGGTTACTTTACTTACTGAGGGCGAAAATGTTGGAATGAATCAATGAATGGCAGACGGATGAACTGTCTGAACTGAATAGATGCATCGATCAGATCAAGAAAGACGCCGAAAATAAAATGAGTTATCTTCCAACACTGGAGAATAAAAAGGAGGCTTCTTGTTTGTATATTGACATAAAAGGAGGAAAACTTTCTCCATGACTGCTCACAAAGTTTCTAATAGATTTTAAATATTTGTAAGTCGTTTAAAAATTAGGTGAGGGAGAGAAGGAGTAGATTTTCGGAAGACATTTGCGATTAGTCTAATGTCACTGGGATGGACTGATTAGACTTACCTCAAGAAGAAGGGAAAGTATGGTGGAGAGAGAAAGTAGAGCTAGACCCTTAGGTACATTGGAGGAGGGGGAGGACCAGAACCAGGCAGACCAGAAACAGCCATCCATCAATCTTGAGCTTCATGGGAAATCATTGCTAACCAGCCAAGCAACATTTTGATAAAGTCAATCTCCCTCGACTGAAAAATCTTCTTTCACTTCTTCTTCTTCTTCAAACCTTCTCTTTTTCACATCACCCTCTCTTTCCCTATACATATAACGCAATGTACTACACAGGGTAATGACTTTCTTAGAAATATGCAGGCTCAGGAAGGAAGTTGAAAACTGAATAGAGTAAATACTTACCATCAAGCAGAAAAGACGAGAAAAACTGTGATCCTTTCACTTTTCAACTCTCATCACACATCGTCTTTCTTTCACATTGAAAAGTCGCTGTATAGTGAAAGTGAAGCTCAGGCTATGAACCGTCTCAATCCTCCTCTTGAAGGGCAAAATAGAAGCCAAGCGTTTAAGTTGAATAAGCCGACAACTTAGGGTAGGGTGGCCAACAAAAGAGATCTATACCAGTAATTTATTCAGTTTTAGGCTACAACTAAAGATCAACATCGTCGTCTCTCTTTTCCCAAGACATCTTTAATCTTCACGCTTTCTTTAAACTGATGCAATTCTGTTTTGTTGTCCTGGTCCCATTGTGTACGTCTTTCTTGATGGATGGGATGCTCTCTTGCATGTTTCCATTTATTCGAATGAATGTCGTTGGGAACACTTTAGGTCAAAGACATGAAGGAAAGTGGGTGGGGATGCAATTCCAGTTCGGAAATGAAAGGCGTTGGGGGTAACAAGCCACATTTTGACAGTTAAATGGAAACAATTTCTTCTTAATCACCTTTCAAGAAGGAAGAGCGTGAATTTTGGGTCTGTATTTAGATAAGTAGAACGACACTTTCTTGCGGTACGGCATCTCCCTCTGCTAATTGCACGTCTCCTTCAATTCTAATTCCAAGACTGCATGTATAGCCCCGCATTTCTCCGGTGTTAAGTCAACTCTTCAATCACTCAGGAATTTTGATGTTCTCATAATCATCAAAACCAATCTTTCTAATCCAATTATGCCATGTCATGCCTTTCTCGGAGACACATGCAGCGCTGCGCTTCAGAGTGGCAGCACTACTACTCTGTTCACGGTAGAGTGGCTTTGGCGTCTCATTCCCTTCCTTCCCTCTTCTGCTTTCACTTTTCCCACAAAGTATCATGTCACACAAGCCTAATGTGCCCCTTCCTGCAACCTCATAAGTAATTTACCCGTTTTAATAACCTGCGGTGGTTCTCTAATGAAAATGATGGTGGTGGTCCCTTCCCTCTCTCTCGTTGGGTGACATTGACATTATAAAAAATGATGGGTTTGGCACTTTTTTCTCCACAGGAACACAAAGCGACAAGTGATAAAATTGTGTAAGGACGCAAATTTTGCAGTGGAATGTTCCATCCTGAACGCCTCTGGAACATTTGGTGTGGATCCCAACATTTCTTTTCCATTAACACCACACGACGACGTGGGAAATATTATTATTTCCACCAACGATACGGATTCAAACATCGGTGTCCTTCCTCCCTTCGAAACGTGGCAGTCCGTTATTATCGCATTTTTCATGATTGTTTGTATCGTTGTGACAATCTTGGGTAATATTTTGGTCCTCCTCGCCTTCATTGTGGATCGGGGTAAACAAAAAAATCATAAACTTGCAATCGAGACCTGGTGATGATAATTTACTTTTATGTTTGTTGGCAACCTTTAAGGAATCAGGCAGCCGAGTAATTACCCAATAGCGTCACTTGCCGCAACGGACCTCTTGATAGGAAGTGTCTCGATGCCCTTCTACTTGGTCTACGTCCTTCAGGGAAAGTGGATTTTGGGTGCTGTTATCTGTGATTTGTGGCTGTCCGTAGATTACACTGTTTGTCTTGGTAAACTCTATAACCCTTTACATCCTTGACTCAAGTTCTTATGGAAACATTATTTGTGTCTCTTATAGTCTCCCAGTACACTGTCCTCCTCATAACTGTTGACCGGTACTGTTCTGTCAAAATAGCGGCCAAATATCGCGCTTGGCGGACTAAAAATCGTGTAATATTTCTGGTGATAATTACCTGGTATGCCACATTAATTCAACTGCGACTTTCACCCCTACACCCACTCTTTTGTATCTCTACCAGGGTTATACCAGCACTCTTGTTTTTCACTTCCATCTTTGGATGGGAACATTTAAAAGGGTATCGTGATTTGGAGGAGGGGGAGTGCACCGTTCAATTTCTCAAGGATCCCTGGTTCAACACTGGCCTCATCATAGGCTACTATTGGACAACACTTGTAGTAAGTTTAGCAACACTACAACCTTTCTTTTGTTCCTAACATGAGGACTGACATTTCAGGTCTTATTCATCCTGTACGCCGGCATCTACAACACGGCCTGGCAAATGCAAAAGAAAGCAGAGGCGAAGAAACGGCGGATCGACATGATTCAAATGACTGCAGGAGGATTGGCAGGGGTGGCACAGGGGGTGGCAGGGACACGAAAGGTGCCAGTCCCTGCAATTACAAATGGTGGAGGTGGCAGTGGTGGGGTCGTCGTCGGAGGCAACAGTGCAAACAATAAGGCTGGTGAAAATAATACTCTTCGTGTCAAGGATGGGAAGGAAAACTCAGTGGTAAGTTGACACATTTATTCATTGTCATCATCCCAATTCGTTTTATCTCGTTGCTAACGATAAGAAAGCAATGAAGTGTGAAGAGTCTGTTTTAATCATGTCCTTTCATCTCGATATGTAATGTATTAGAATTTATATAAGATAATTTGTACTGACAAGGAGATGAAAGAAGGTAACCAGGTCAGTAAAAGAGACAAATTGAGGGAAAATACATAATAACGAAATGTCTCATATTTCATGCGATGACTTCCCGGAGTATTAACACGGTTACAAGAAAAGCCAGGAAGAAAAATATGTTTTTCTCGTTGTATTCATGCATAATAACGTGAGGTATTATGTCCCCTGTGTCATGGCAACACAATATTCCATTACTATTCAAAATTATGTATTGCAATATTCCACAATTCCTGGCAATTTGTATTCTATCACAGTTCTGACTAGGTTGTGCTTATGAAGTCGACCCTTCATTTAAATAAATATGAAATTGCCTTGCCTTTCTAATAGGAAGCATAGAGTTGGTAGATTAGATACGGAGGAGTGAAGAAAATGAGGCTTCTTTTGACATTTTGACTTTCCTTTTCGCAGTCTATCGAAGAATGCCGGGACAAATTACAGGCTATAGTCATTCCCCCACTGTGTCCTTTATTGAAGGCAAAATGTCCCAGTCACTCTCACACATGTTGGTTAAAAATGCCTGGTTGTTGTCGTATTGATGTGTGGAAGAATGAGCAGATGCACCTGTTCGACCTGAATTATGTATGCAAATTCCTGGAAATCAAAAGAAAGGGGCCATCAGCAAATCCAATTGGTTGCTCTATATTGAGACACCCCAATACATTGTACTACAGAAGGTAATAATAATAATAGCAGGATTGTGAAAGTAGGCAAGACAAAAAAAGAAGAAGAAATTTTCCACTTTCTCCTCACACACTCACCTTCCTTCCGCTCATTTCATTCCCTTTTTTCGATACTTTATTCTTTCTGCTCAGTCAAGTCAAGTCAAGTGGGCAAATATATTGCAGAGCAATTCATCAACCAGTTTGAAACCTGGATCAAGTGGGAACTAAAGTGTTTTATCCTACATCCTTTTTACCTAATGTCGTTTCCCTTCCATGAAGAGAGAAATATGTTTCGTAACTCCATAGGTATAGTCTTGTTCAGACTCTGCAACGACAATATAACTTTAGTGTCTCACAATTCCCCTGCCGACCTTCCTCATACATAGAATCCACAAAGCTAGAAAGTAATCAGACTTTTCTTCATAAAACAAAAGCTGGACAATATTTCTACACGATCCACTTGTTACAACAACCTTGTGATGATAGTAGTTTCTTTCATGCATGGTTCTCTCGTACGTGGTCCCACCTATCTCTTCATTATTCGCTCTTCTGGAGAGGAGACAAAGTGGTGATTAAAAGTTGAGAAATTTGGAAACTTTTCAATTAGAAGGAAGAAAAGGAGTAATAAATGGTGGAGATTGTGCAAGAACATCTCTTCACAAGCAAAGGCCTTGTGTGTGCTCCGGACCAGTTCCATTCATTTCATCAAAGCCTTTTGGACGTTCTGCAATAAAACCAACGCTCTTAAACATGCTTACATAAAGCAAAGTGTTTTCACTTCTGAGAACTTTACAAGAAGAACTGATTTAGACGTTCATTTTATTCCACACGCTTTCAAGGCATCATGATCGATCTTCTCCTCGTCTTTTTTCTCTTGTGAGCATGATTTAGACAGCAAAGGGAATACTCTGGGCTACCAACCAACCAAGAGCCAAAAAGTAATGCAAAATTAATTAGGTGTACATTAATGAGCGCAAATGAAAAATGGGACTGCAAATTTTTGCAGCATTCCAACCAATTTTTAATGAAATCGCGTTATTTTCATTTTGTTGTTGTTCAAACACTTTTGGCTTTGGTGGTGAATATTTCTTAAAGTTCAGTCAGTCAGACATCCATTTATTTATGACTTTTCGTGGTTCTATGAAAAAGACAAAAAAGAAGGAGTGAAAGTTGTGAGGGGATTTTTTTGTCCTTATGTAAAGGATTTACGAGAACAAGGGAAGAGTAAGTGAAGAGATCTATGCTACTGTGCCATACCTACACGCAGCAGATGTTGAATTCGGATTTGGATATAAATTTGAAAATAATCAAGCATAAGAGACAAACTCACTCGAGTAGAACAGGGGAAATAGTAGTATCTACTAACCTTCACAGTTTCTATAATATTTTTCTTTTCTTTTTTTGTGCCAGACGTCACTCTTTTCCATTTCTTTTTGACTTTCTTTCTTTTCTCAAGTCCAGGCCTTTCTAAGCAGGCAAACCGTTCCAATTCCAACTCCTTTAGACTAAAACAACACGTTTGGATAAGGCTTTATGTATGTCGCTTTTGTTAGTCTTGTCCCGTCCTTTCTTTTTTGTCTGAGGCTTATCGTATATTACATTTCCGTATGCATGAATAAAATAATCTGGCATTTACATTTACCCCATTTCGACTGTACAGACCTCACCTCTCTGAGCTGTCAGATACCCCCACTGAACTCTGAAGTTAGTAAAACAAGCATATATAGTGTGTCATTTTTTATGATCGTTCACATCCCACTTTTTGTGACATGGTTTTGTCTCCTCAACAATTGAATCGACGTCACGACAGGCCATAACCTTTGCGATCACCTCACCTTTAGTTGCTTGAACAAACAAAACTATATTTAAATAGCCTACGGTCGATGAATCAATATTATATTTGTGGGAATGTATGAAAATGTAAAGGAGGCAT
The DNA here is from genome assembly GCA_034696445.1 of Isotomiella minor. Lineage (NCBI taxonomy): Eukaryota > Metazoa > Arthropoda > Collembola > Entomobryomorpha > Isotomidae > Isotomiella > Isotomiella minor. The sequence goes on from JAQIWU010000031.1 coordinate 37,511, forward strand.
AACGAATAAATAAATACGAACGTGACACACACACAAAATGATAATAATAATATGCGTATGTGTATCGTATCGTATGTGTACACAGTAGATCCTCGAGGAGAGAAAGTGGAGGTGATGTAAATGTGATGAGTAATTGGATGCCACTACTCTCCTCACTTCCATAAGTGGAGAAAGTTACTGGATGGAGAGGGATGGTTGAGAGTGGAAGTAGAATTATGGAAGTATAACAAAAAAAGAAGTTTTTGTCAAAGAATAAAGTGAACGGGCGAACAAACGCTTTTGTTGATGATAACATTTCCATCCTTCGTTTGCAGACTAGGGATAGAAATGTGTGACGAGAGAGTTACACCTACAAAAGGGACACTTTTCCTTTCCACTCACTCCAATTTTAACGTAACTTTGGGATTCCGTCACACTCCCATCAGGAGGTGCTATTGATTACTTTACTTTCTTCCTTCCTTCCTTTCTCGACTCTGCTTTCTCTTCTTCGAAGGAGGGAGAAAGCACCAGATTGCTACAAAATAACTTACCTTTTTTGCATAAACTGAACTGAACTTTCCCTCTCGGTCTTTTGCAACTAAACTACGGGACGGTAAGGCACTTAAGTACCTATACTGACTGGAAATTTCAGAACATCAACCTGTTGAAGTGAAATGAGAAAAGGTGCTCCTGAATAAAGTTGATTGCTTCATTTCGAGAGTGTGTCAACTTCAGATTTTTTGAAAGGGAAAGAACTTTTAGCTTTTTGAGATCATTTTTGATGCTCAAAGTTTTTGGGGCACTATGAGACAATTAAAGAACTTCAAAGATCACGATTCACGCTTAAAGGCTATATAATTAATTGTCTTTTAATTTCACCTTTGACCCTTAGGTGCGCCCTGACTCTTCAAACTCGAGTGAGAAGGAGCGAAAGGGAGAGAATGAGAGGTCTTCAAGTCCAGCGTTTGACTCTGATGAGGACGAGTCAACTTCCGTAACCGCTAAAAAGAAGGCGAGGTCTAAAGACCATCCTCATCAACCCCACCATCATCATCAGAAAAAGGGGAAGCAGCATCAACAACATCACATTGTGAAAGTTCCTCCTGCCCCTCCACCCCGTGTGTCCTCCAACAACTCTCCCCAGCGTCTTGTTAGCCAAAGCCATTTGCGAGGGGAGAGTTGCAAAAGTCCGGCTCTTGAAGACTTTCCTCCACCACCACCTGAATTCCTTGGAGATTATCATCATCATCATTCGAAAGCCACTCCATCCCCAAAAAGCAGAGTCCACCAGCCCCCCACAACTCTTCCCATATCAAGCCGAGAAAGACGAACTTCTTCCACCTCTCATCATAGTAGTGGGAACAATAATGGAAGAGCCAACGGAGGACCGGGTAGCCAAGGAGGGTTACGGTCGAATGGACTAGCGGAAAATGAGTCTAAGGACTCTGGCATTACAAATGAGTCTTATGAAAGAACTCCTGGTCAACAACAGCAGCAGCAGATTATCAACTCCATGGAGACACTTCCCAGCCCCTACCCTCCAACTTTGACACATTCTTCCGTACTCCACCCTTCCACCCGAGACATCCATGCGAGCATTCAACAACAATGTTCTAACCTTCGTCTTGCCTCCTTGGCTCATAGTATTGAAGGTGGTGTTGGAGGAGCATCATCCTCATTTAGCCCTGAAGTTCCTCCATTCCCTGAAACTGTCTTCCTCGGTGCATCCACTCCGAATAGTAATAATCCAAACACTTCTCATCATCTTTACAACGCTGCCCATGCCACCTCTTGCTCTCTCCACTCCTCAACGACGACGCTTAAGGGAGAGCAGGGGTCTGGGCAGGGGCCGGGGACGGATGGAGGGCCTCCTTCCTCCCTCGTGATGGACGTGGTTGCTTCCATCCTTGACAGCACAAACAACCCAAATCTATCCGCAGAGGATAAGAGGCACTCCGTCCTCTCCTCCTTGAGCTTTCTGGACGGAGCTGACTTCAGGTATATGGATGAGAGCTCCATCACCATTGAGACGCCCACCCCACCCTCGTCAGGGGTCTATGAACCCGCAGCTCCAGTTGAGCCGAACTGCTGGACCCTTCAACTCCAACATTTGGTCCGACAACTTCTCATGGCCCAGCAACAGAACCTTTCCCCCCAAACCACCGTTCCACTAATCCAGCAACTCCAACAGCAGCTTATCATCCAACAACAGCAAATCCTCCTCCAACAGGCGATGCTTACTCAGCTCCAAATGCCACCTTCGATACAACCACACCCACCATCATCATCCGTTGCTCCCTACAGTATGGACAATCAGAGCCACCTTCATCATGGAGGGGTTCCTCAATGCCAGTGTCCCTTCTTGTCGAACAGTGGGTCGACACAGAGTTTCAAGTCGCCCCAGCAACACACTTACTACACGCATCAGTTGGCACACAACGCTGCAGTTGCGACGAGGCAGTTGGTGGACAACGCACCTCATGCGAGGCAAGAGTCAAGTCTCTCCTGCAGCATGGTTCAGCAGTCCAGAGGCTCTACTCCAGGATTCCATGAGGAGGACTTGGACATTCCGTTAGACGACCTTAGTCACAGTCACCACCACTTCCATCCCATCCAACCACCACCCTTCAAACGCCCTGACGATGACAATAATAAACCCTACGATTCTGCCATGGTGGACCCAAGGGTGGTGATTGCGCGGAGGGAAAGTCAAGTCCAAACCTCTCCCACACCGACGACGGGCTCTGAAATACCTAGAATCCCACCCCCTCCATCACGACGAAATAATCATTCCTCAACTCCAACGCCAACCCCACCACCACCACAAGAGAAAGTGCAGGAGGAACAAGTTTGTCGCTTTTCGACAGTCGAGTCTTCCAAAATGGTGGTGGTGATGGAGACTGGAGAGAATGAGGAAAGGGTCCCAATTCATGTGGCCAAGACAATAGAAACGAAATTAGAACTGGAAGCCATAGAGACTGCATCTGTTCCCACCACAAGCACCACAGCCACAGGGAGGTCACGTGGTGAGCTGGCCATAGTTGAGGCGGAGGATGGTGGAGAAACAAAGAATCCTTCGAAGTCGCGTAGCTTAGTTAAGTCATTGGGAAAGAGGATCAAACGAAAGAGACAAAAGGAGGGGAGGCAAAAGTCCAAGTCGGAAAATAGGGTGAGGAGAGTGTTTGTTCATGTCTCTCTTATGTATGATGAACCTTTCACAAAATATCCTCTAACCCTTTGACCTTTTCAGGCAAGGAAAGCACTCAGGACAATATCTTTCATTTTGGGAGCATTTGTGATATGCTGGACGCCATACCACATTTTGGCTATGGTGGAAGGGTTTTGTGGCTGCATAAACTCACACGTGTACATGTTCGCCTACTTTCTCTGCTATGCGAACTCTCCCATCAACCCCTTTTGCTACGCCATGGCTAATCAGCAGTTCAAGAAGACTTTCACTCGCATCATGAAGGGTGATCTTCACATGACCTAATCTGCATCTCTCTCTCATTTACAGGCAAGAGTTCACAGTGAAAAAAAGCAGCTTCCAAAAGTATTTAATTAACACGTAGAAAAGAGTATATCCAAAAAAATATCCATTAGTAAGAAGGTAGCTGAGCTGTTCTTTATTGTGAGTCCAAAAGTTTAGGTAGATTATTATATACGTATACATAAATAAATACCTTTAGGTCTGTTTTATCACAGACTTTTTAAGGAACGCCTGGACTCCGCCGATAAGACGACGATGGGAAAAGAGAAAGAAGGTCCTGAATGAAAAGGGGAAAGTTTCGGTTTTCGGTGAATGTGAAGGCTTGAGCTTGTGACAAATGTGAGGAAGGAAAGAAAGTGAGAGAGGACACAAGAGCCCCGTGTCGTCTCACTTTCCCACAAGCCTTCACATTCCCATAAAACCGGTGGTGAAGTGCTACCACACTAACTAACCATAAAACCCTCATACGACATAGACTGTAGTAGCATATTTAATGTACCTAACCTAGTCAATTACATGGAATCTTGAAGAATGTGTAGGTTTATTTGTACCATGTTGAATGCTTTCACTTATGACCTGAATGAGTGAAAGCAAAAGCAAGCAAGTCCCTCTTCCAAAGTCTGTAAGCGTTTAGTTTTGGAAAGTTTGAGCAAGGTCGGCAACCAGTCCGTCTTCTAATCAACGTCAGGTAGGTGCGACATTTCTATAATCAATCAATCACACCATTTGTGTTACTTTTTGAAGTGAAAGTAACCATCCTTCAGTCTTAGTTTAGTGACAAAATATGAATGAATGAATGAACAAATAATCAGTGAGAAGAAGAATAAGTCAGATTAATCATCCATCATCATAAAAGCGAAGAATCTTTTCAATTCAAAAGTTTCTGCTGGTTATTACATATTAACACATCTGGACTCATCATCAAAGTAACATAAATATTATACACTCCCGTCCTTCAGTACTGTAATATCCATGCAATCTTCTATCTATTCCTTCAGCTTCATCTCTCCTTCTCCATAATACTTTCTCTCTCCAGTCAGTCCAGGTCCTGGAGCTTCATTAGTCAGTCAGTTGTGTAATAATGTCGAATGAATGAATGAGTACACAATGAATCTCGCTGCGTTGCTTTGAGTTGTTCTCTCATTAAATCGTCCACGATGGAAATAATAAACCTCTTGTTTTGGAGCTGTAATGATTTATCATGATTATTATTCAATGTTTTTCTTGGAACCATTATACTTTTTCCTTCGTTCAACAAACCAATTTAATTTCTGTCGGATCATTATTTTACAGTTCACCTTCTTCCTCCTTTCCATTTCTTTTGTTTTCGTGGGAGATTAATTATTAGGTAATTGTTATCAAGTAAAAAGTGAATCGTGTGTTAATTTGTTTTGACGAAGCCAAAAGTAAAAGTAAGTACCTACATTCTTACGTCTAATAAACTGCTGACATAGACAATTAATTGAACAATTACAAGTGAAAGTAAATACGGTAACAAATGCAAAGACAATAAAGAAATTTTCTGTGCTGATTAACATTATGCTGACTTCATCATTCGCTACTCTCACTCTTTATTTGCTTTGGTCGACATTTGCATCTCATTTCCATAGCCCTGTTTTGAACCACGTCGTGTATTTTTAGAATGGGTTGATGTTGATGAGTGTGGTAAATTATTGAGAAGAGTACAAGTTTTCTAATCGATAGAAAGGGAAGATAACATTCGTGGTAAATTTGGTGGAAGATCGGAATGAATGAGAATATAGAATGAGGATACTTATACCTGTTTCAATTTGAAGTGGGGCCGACGACGATGAAGATTTTGGTATTTGCAAGAGGATTATTACTATGGGAAAAGCAATTAAGCAGGAAGAGGTCTTTTCTCTTCTTCCTCTTCTAGATCTCTCCTTTCCGAATTCAGCTTTAATGGTCGCTTTAGGTTTCTGTATACTCCTAAAAATCCGAAAGATCGAATCTACATCGACGTAGTTTCCCCCATATTCATCATGAACTCATTTCTCGTTTGATCTGTTTGCATCTTTCTTCTCTTACAAAATCGTAAGATGTGTGGATTACACAGGTCAAATTAAAATTCTAGCGATATGTTTCTATATCCGTCCGTGGTGCAAAAACTATGTGCGTAAAAAAAACTGGAAAACCAGCGTTTTGCTTTCTCAAGTTGCCCCCAAAAGTGTTGGCTCTTTGCAAGCATTTCGCAATATCGGTCACACTCAATTTCGATGAAGCTTTAACGATTTCCTCAAATGTAAGTAAGTCACGACCTGGAAAGAAGCAACAGCCTCCAACAGTCAACGATTTGGCGTTACACAGATATGAAATTGAGGGGCCTGGATCAAGAGATCAAAAATCCTGGGAGCCAAGCGGAAGACAGATAGGACGTAAAGGTTCAAAAGGTGAGAGATGGATTTGTCGAAGGTTTAGTTGCCATGTCAAGTCTGGCAGAACAATCTGCCACTTACAACAACTTACTTTCCTCATCCTTCAAATCTCTGTGGCTGGTGAATAAATCGAAATGATTGCACATAGCATGAAGCGAGCACATTTCGGATTTGAATTTGAAATCGAAAATGTCTCTGAAATGATGGAAATTCGGAAATCAAATATGCAGGGTGACACATCAGTCAGTCACAAGAGTGGCACTGCTTTATCATCATCATCCTCATAATGTCATCCTCCAAGCGTCGGGTCCCGTCAAATGCCACCAGACCATCAGTTTCATGCCTTTTGCATGACCTAAACTTTCACCCATATCCTTTTGGTTCCACTCCACCAGAGTTTTTCAAATCCAATAATTCTTGCGATTAAATAGAGGCGAACGGACGAATGAAATGAAACGAATGCTGCGGTTTAACTTTTACTCAGGAAAAGGAAGTATGCTGAGTTGACATTACAGTGTCCTGTACACGTCAGTTCTTGGTTGGTGTAGACCATGGACAAATTATAAAAGCCACTCCATACAAAACTTTATACACACAAATAGAAGAATTTGATACAATAATGATACTTTACTTTGTCTGCCTTTGTCGATTTTTGAGTTCAAACAAGGGTCCAAATTGTATGGAGCAAATCAATATATTGAATTATTTTTGGGCTGGAACAGAACAGGCATCATGGTCCTCTTGGGTTACAAAATTAATTTACATTTACTCCCTCTAATCCATTCAACTATGGCCAACAGTGGACAGGACTCTCAAAATAGACAAAGCTGTATCTAACGCAACGAGATTTGATGTAATCATAATGTTTTGTCCTTTCATTTCGGGTGTAATTTTGAGTTGATGCTACTCCAATAAAGCCTTAGATTCATGCCAATAATTTGTTTTTTAGCTTTGCATGCAACATGTCCAAGTCTACAGTCCATAATAACCATGTAAACGTAACATTGGGGAAACTTGACACCCTTTTATCGGCCTACCAATAGTACGCTCTCTCCAATTGTTGATCTCCTAGAGAAAGTGAAGTGCCTACGCGACATGCAAATTGATAATAAAAAAAGAAAATTAGCACTCTTAACAGCCTCACAATCAAAAGTATTTGCCCATCGGATTCGACTTTTTGGATGGACTTGAGAGACTCCCAACATTTTTATGTGCTCCCAGTTTCACTTTCACCCATGGTTTAGGATGGCATTATTGCTTTTTTTGCAGCCTTGATGGTACTTACCAGGCACCTTGATCAAACTAACCTACATATATACTGTATCCATCAACGTGCATTAGGAGTCGTTGTCTGTGGACCTGGATCCCTGCCTGTTGAAGACAGTAAAATTGGCTGATCAGAGTTTTGTGGATCAAACTCTCAATCTGTGCTCAAAGTTTTGTATAAAACGTTGGAGAAAGAGGAAGAAAGGTGTCGGCAAAGACTTTTATGGTTTCAAGAGTCCTTGAAAACCAAACCAGGGCGAAAGAAGAGAAGAGGTAAAGAAGGATATAAAGCGAAAAAGAGAGGAGTCACATAATGGCTGACTGTCTTTTGAAATGAACTCCAAAGAAACGAGATTACATGGGATTGCAGGAGAAAGTGAGAAATACGTATCATTTTCCCTCTCCTGCCTTCCCATTTCTAGTTACTTTTTACCTTACATTTCCACCACTATTTCACTCCTTACTTACAACGAAGCAATACTTACTAACGTACTTTGCTAATATCGGCCAAAAGGACCATTCTTCTATTCCAAAATTCCAAGCCCATCCACCATAGCTCCTCGTCGCATCCACATCACGAATTACACTTTTACTTTGAGTTGTGTTACCTGGATTGGATGGAACAAACTAGTATACCTAAATACTTTCTCCACACCACTACTGCGATTCCATATACCTAGACTTGAGCTCTTCTTTTTGTTCAAGAGGAGGAAATAAACTTGATGTCTTTTGTTCTCGTACTTTACTCTCTCTCCCTCCCTCCTTTTATTACTTACCTTACCTTTTATCCTCCCTTCCCCGCATTTAATGATGGGATTGATTGATGAGAGTGAAATGAAGATAGATTGAAATGGGATTTTGACACCACGACCAAAAGAAACAACTTGATCGAACAAGCGTACATAATATCTAAATAAATATGTATGCCGTCGCAGTCGCAGAGAGTACAGTACAGCATGTCTCCTCTGTAAGTAATTGGAATCATAACATTTTGACATGGCTGTCGGCTAAATACCTGAATTTGAAGTGGAGTTATTTAAGAAAAGCGGATGATTGTGCAATATTATCCAAGTCGCTTTGATGTCTTCTGCTAAGAATAAGAAGTGCTAAGGTATTGTGGAATTAGTTGTTTGTACAAGAAGAAGGAGATGATGATCAAGGCCTATAGGGATGATAAGAAGAGAAAGCGAAGGAAGTTGTAGAATCGAATTTTCTCTTAATAACATAACTACTCATTACGCTATTATTATAGTCCAATAGAATGGAATAGAATGTAGTTCTGATTGCATTGCCATAGAAGACTGCTTTCGATTTCTGCTCGCCAAAGCAGAAATTTGGAATTGAATTTGGTTGAGCACAGCACAAGCACAAGACTTCGTTTTAGCTCCCATTCAAGATCTTTCTCCTGTGCGATGCTTATGCTCACCTTACCTAAGTATGTTCTTCTTGTTCTGTTGTAGTAATAATACTTCTTGTTAAGTTGGGACTTTGAGTGGTTGGTTTAGAAGATACCGGATACCACTGAACAAAGACAAGGAGAGAGGAAGAGAAAGGTAATAAATCGGTAAATTGACTCCTTTCTTCCCTCAACAATGACCAAAGTTATTGAAAGTCGAGTCGAGAGACACAAAATACAATACATTCAAGTGTGTTGTGAGCCATGTTCAAAAGCCTGAAAATCGGGCATTTAGAATTGGCAAATATGGGATTTTAGATAATGTATCAGATCATGTAATGCTACGATTCTATATATTTATTAACAAACAGGTCGTGGTAGTGCTGTACTACCATCACTAATAATGGTGTGAATACCGTCATACCGACAATGAACAACTAAACTAAAAACAAGAATTACAAAATGTGAAACCAATAAACCATTTCTAGCTTAGGTAAAGTCACGAAAGTTGATTATATAACTAGTCATCATCAACTGGGATAATGTCCAAATACAGTCTGAGAATTTCAAAATACAATAGTTTAGGGTATTGTAGGCGATCCGACATTACGAGAGGAGTTAGCATCACTGCTACCACTGGAGAAATCACGTTGTCAACTATCCACTGAGATATCTGAATGAAAAAAATGAAGTTTTTCAAAAAAATATTTGGTTGCGTGGACAATACATACCTTTTCCCCATCACATTAATGGCGTCCTTCACATGCTTGAGTCTGGCAATCTCGTGTCTATGAGTTATCCCAAGTCTTCCTGACGTCCGTCGAGGACCGCGAAGAACTCTCTCTTCAAGTACAATTTCTTCACTCGGTGGATTCACTTCCGGTTCAGCATCGCTTGAAGAACTTGAACTCCTGGGTGATGGTCTTTGTCTGGACCTTGACCTGGACCTGTCAGCATCAGTGGGAGCCCGTGACCTTCGTCGTGGACCGCGAATAACCCTCTCTTCGACATCGTCTTCGATCACAATTTCTTCAATCGGCTGAATCACTTGGGGTTCAATATCGCTTGAAGAACTTGAAGAACTACTGGGCAATGGTCTTTGTCTGGACCTTGACCTGGGCCTATCATCATCAGTGGGAAGATTATATGAGGATCAATGGCTGCCAAAATTATATATCTTACCTTGGACGGTGGTCTGCTTCTGGTGGGTTGAGATGGCGACGAGAAGAATGCGGCCCCTCACCATCAGTGTCACTGGGGACTGAGATTCGAGCGTATCGGCGGCGCGGTTGATTTCGGCTCTGGCCGTTTCGTCTGGCTCTGGAACTGGAACTGCTACCGGGAGCTTCGTCTTTGTTCCCTTTTCCACCATTTGGCTTATCCATTGTCGAAAATTCTTAAGGGCAAAATTGGAGACACCCGGATAGAACTTGCCTTTGGAGTGGGCAAAAACGAAATGATGCCTCGCAACAAAAATGATTCTGCTTTTACAAAGGTTATCACTATCAGTAAAGGCTACTTGAAAAAGGTTATGCGGAAAACCCGAATTTGAGGTTTGAGAAACCAAGAAATCAGATTCTAAGTTTCAAAATAGAACGTTTGGAGGAAAGAATGACCAAAAACATGATACCGATAATGTATTTGATTACGAAAAAAACACATATTTTCCTGGTTTATGCACCCTAATTCTTATCAGAACGCTGAATAGAACGTAATACAGTGGTTACCTGCGACGCAAAAAAGGTGGCTGGAATGCTCGGAATTCATAGATAATGATTATCCATATTGCATATCAACGTTCAAGCGTCACCGGGGCAATATGGGATTAATACATTTAAGTTAAATTATCTATTCTAAGCTACCCAAATACATGCATCTCTCTACTTCCACTTCAGTTCCAGTCACTGTTAAAGCGTCATCATCTCATTGTTTATGATTACAATGAATTACAATGGATTGCAACTTAAATTCATTTATTTAGGGAGTCATAATATTGAAACAACAACCAATGATTACTTGTATTACAATAATGCATAAAGTCACCAAGAACCAAGTCAAAAATTTCAAATAACACAGCAATAATCATCTGAGATAAAGATAACACGCCTAAATGAACTGACCAAAAACAGAAGCGTTAATAATAACAATTAATTCATTATGAAGCCGGCTGTCCTCTGCTGGAAAACATTATTCGTCATTGTCATGATCAGCTTCCTTTTCCTCCTCTTTCTCAGCAGACAAATCTGATTAAAACAGAAATTATGCTCAGAACACAAACTTAATATGATTTTTGGAAAATGAAAATACCTTTCTGCAACCGCTTCAAAAGCCCAGCTAAATTCATCTCTTCCACAACAAACCGTCTCAGTGCGGCCTCGCGTTTCTTCTCTCTTATCATACGTGCCAGTTTCCGACGCATTTCTCCTGGCCCCCGTCGAGTCACCCAGGTCTCTTTTATCTTGCCTGGGGGGATGACAGTCCCTTCCGCAGAAAGGCCGCCCAGTAGTGGAGACAATGGCAATTCACCAAACATCAGATCGTCTTCATTTACCCTGTGGTCTTCAAGGGTGAGGTCTAGAAATTTGAATTCGGTATCAACGGCCCCAGCCTTGTGCCTCCTTCTCTCAAGCAAATTCATCCTGTACAAAAGGAAAATAATAGTTTGACCAAGAAGCTTCAAAAATTGTTCTATACCCCAAAGCTACTGCTGATCCAGATGGAAACGGATCTTCGGAATTATTACGGCTTGCAAGTAGAGATTGAAGAGAGCGTTGCAAAGACAGTTGAAAGTTGCCACCACCACCACGACCACTCCCACCGCTGCTGGTGCTTGCCTGGTTGTTCCCTTGCCTTGCAACCCCAAGATTTTTTATGTTCTCCATTTTTTTACAAGACCACTTTACCACACGTTACGTTCAAGAGAGGAAGAAAAGAAAAATAATCGCAAGTCACTAGAATGTGTCGTCTTGGCTCGTGCTATCAGTTGGTATTCAAGTGATAACGTTTGATTCAAAAACAGACTGGGGAATAAAGCCGGCAACCAACCGGCAAGCAAGCGAGGCAAAACGAACGACGGGCGAACAATCTCTCGCTACGATGATATGAGGTACCTTCTTCTTTCAAACATGATACGGGCATACGTCTTGTCTTGTTAAAACAGAACAGAATTAGAACTCAATACTTCTTGACATAAACGAGTGTTTTGGTAATCACATGAGGTTTAATGCAATCAACAATCAATCAATCAATCATGCAATGTTAAAGGTATAATCAACATAACATTTTGGAATCCCCATTCAAAAGCATAAGGGGCACCATGAGACTCAATCCAACGAAATCAAAAATTTTTTTTTTTTGACTTTTCTACTTGTTAACATTTGACTTGACCGCAAACTGTTCATCAGTGGTTTTCACTTTTGGAGGGATCTTCTGAAGCAACATTTTGGAAAAGGA